>LR753471.1:0-47507 GCA_902729485.2 Mus minutoides
TGGCGCGGCGGCGCGGGGGTTCTGGCTGGGAGAGGCCCAGCCTCCGGTGGGGCGGAGTTCTCAGTTCCTGCCCCTGGAGTGAACTGCTGACCCGCTGCTCCCAAAACCACCTCTGCACTCACGCGTAACCCCAATGCGATCTTAAAGTCCTGGGGTGTCCCTAGCTGTGTCCGCTGGGCTCAGAGGAAAGATGGCGCGGAGGCGCGGGGGTTCTGGCTGGGAGCCAGTTTTTTTTTTTTAATTAGGTATTTTCTTCATTTACATTTCACATGTAATCCCGAAAGTCCCCTAAACCCTCCCCATCCCCAGCCCTGCTCCCCTACCCACCCACTCCCACATCTTGGCCCTGGCATTCCCCTGTAATGGGGCATTTAAAGTTTGCATGACCAAGGGGCCTCTCTTCCCAATGATGGCCAACTAGGCCATCTTCTTCTATATATGCAGCTAGAGACATGAGCTCAGAGAGTACTAGTTAGTTCATGTTATTCTTCCACCTATAGGTTGAAGACCCCTTCAGCTCCTTGGGTACTTTCTCTAGCTCCTTCCTTGGGAACCATGTGCTCCATCTAATAGCTGACTGTGAGCATCCACGTCTGTGTTTGCCAGGCACGGGTACAGCCTCCCATGAGACAGCAATATCAGGGCTCTTTCAGCACTATCTTGCTGGTATATGCAATAGTGTCTATGTTTGGTGGCTGATTATGGGATGGATCCCAGGCTGCAGCAGTCCCTGGTTGGTCCCTCCTTTTGATTCAGCTCCACACTTGATCTCTGTAACTCCTTCAATGTGTGCTTTGTTCTTAATTCTAGGAAGGGGCGAAGTGTCCACATTTTGATCTTCATTCTTCTTGAGTTTCATGTGTTTAGTAAATTGTATCTTGGGTAGTCTAGGTTTCTAGGCTAATATCCACTTATCAGTGAGTACATGTTATATGAGTTCTTTTGTGATTGGGTTACCTCACTCAGGATGATACCCTTCCAGATCCATCCATTTGCCTAGGAATTTCATATATTCATTGTTTTTAATAGCTGAGTAGTACTCCATTGTGTAAATGTACCAATTTTTTGTATCCATTCCTCTGTTGAGGGATATTTGGGTTCTTTCCAGCTTCTGGCTATTATGAATAAGGCTGGTATGAACATAGTGGAACATGTGTCCTTATTACCAGATAGAACATCTTCTGGATATATGCCCAGGAGAGGTATTGCAGGATCTTCCAGTAGTACTATGTCCAATTTTCTGAGGAACTGGCAGACTGATTTCCAGAGAAGTTGAACCAGCTTGCAGTCCCACCAACAATGGAGGAGTGTTCCCCTTTCTCCATATCCACGCCAGCATCTGCTGTCACCTGAATTTTTGACATTAGCCATTCTTACTGGTGTGAGGTGGAATCTCAGGGTTGTTTTGATTTGCATTTTCCTGATGATTAAGGATGTTGAACATTTTTTCATGTGCTTCTCAGCCATCTGTATTCCTCAGTTGAGAATTCTTTGTTTAACTCTGTGCCTCACTTTTTAATGGGGATATTTGATTTTTTGGTGTCCACCTTCTTGAGTTCTTTATATATATATTGGATATCAGTCCCCTATCTGATTTAGGATTGGTAAAGATCCTTTCCCAATCTGTTGGTGGCCCTTTTTTCTTGTTGACAGTATCTTTTGCCTTACAGAAGCTTTGCAACTTTATGAGGTCCCATTTGTCAATTCTTGATCTTACAGCACAAGCCTTTGCTGTTCTATTCAGGAATTTTTCCCCAGTGCCCATATCTTTGAGGCTTTTCCCATCTTTCTCCTCTATAAGTTTCAGTGTCTCTGGTTTTATGTGGAGATCCTTAAACCACTTAGACTTGACCTTAGTACAAGGAGATAAGAATGGATCAATTCCCAGTCATGTTTTGCTCCTATTGACAGAGGGGGCCACACAGTTCAGACTTTTACTTATGAGACATGGATGGGAATTTGGAGGCTATGTGCCTGTTTTACCTCTGTGTAGATTAGGGGGCGTTCCTGAGTCTTACCTAAGAAAATATGATTCTTTGAGGTAAATTATTTCCTGGAGCACAAATTCTTGGAAGAGTTTCTTAATATTATCTTATTTCTAGGATTATATGCTTTATGTAAAATTGACATTGACCATGTTATCTTCAAGTTCTGAGAATCAGAAATCCAAAAGGAGAGTTATTGAGTTAAAAGTTTATAGAAGGGTTGGCTGTTTTCTGGATATTCTAGGGAAGGATCTTTTTCTTGCATTTTTCTAGTTACTAGAGGCAGTTGAAGCATGGGGTTTGTGAACCTTGCCTCTTTAAAGCTCTCAGGAGCTGCTTGAGTCTTCTTTATATTGAATTGGTACTACACACACTTTCTCTTTCTTTTTTTTTTTTTTACATATGATTACACTTAGGATTTTATTAGGTACTCCTGGATTATCCAGGATGTAGCTGATGAGAATCCTTATTTATGAATACAAGCTTAAATTTAACTATTGTCACATAAACTAATCCATAGGTTCAGAGAATCAGAACTTGGACTATTATGAAGATATTATGATTATTTAACATAAAAGACAAAGATTTTGAGTCCTTAAAATTCTTTTAACCTAAGGCAGTAACTCTGAAATCTTATTATCTTGGTCCTTTCAATCTCTTAAAGTTTCTTGAATAACCTCAGAGATTTTATTCACATAGGTAGTTACATCTACTGATATTTACTGTACTGAGAAATAAAGTTGAGAATGCCTTAAACACATGTATTGGTCCATTTAGAATGTCAACAATAAATCAACCATGTGTTGATTGTTTATTAAAAACAACTATATTTACTAAAACAAAATTTCAGTGAGAAAATAGCATTACTCCATGCTTCTGAAATCTTTCCTGTCTGGCTTAGTGAGAGAGAGGGCTAGCATTCATTATTTTGCATTTAATCAGTTGCAATACACTCTTTTGTTTGAAGTATTTGAAAAATAACACTTCTGACAAAATATTAGTTTAAAAATAAAACAGTATTTCTTTTTTCTTTTATTTTGTTTTTTGTTTTGTTTTGTTTGTTTGTCTTTGAGACAGTAATTCTCTGTGTAGCCCTAACAGTCTGAAACTTGCTCTGTAAGTCAGGCTGGCCTTGAACTGACCTTACAGGTATCTGCCTACCACTGGGATTAAAGGTACATACTACCACCACCAGACTTGAAGAGGGATTTCTATATTTATTTATCTAATACTACACAAAATTTGATTGGTGTGACAAATGGCAGATTTTAAAAGGTCAATTTGCAAGGGGCCATCTGAAAACATCACTGAACATCTTGACGTTTATTCCTGCAAAATCTAGTGGCTTTGAACTTCAAGCAGCTTTCATTCATGCATGACTTTATAGAAGCACATAGTGTTAATTTGTTAAATACTGCTTTACAGAATTTCAAAGGTTTCTAATTGTTGTCACCTTTTATACTACAACACAAAAAACCCACATTTATTAATATCACCACTAATTTCATCAGAGAAATCTGTAAGAATTGGAAAGCTCCCACAAGGGATTTAAACTTTTAAAATTTCTATTTTTCTCTATAAAGGTCAAATTTTATCACTGGAAATGAATTCACCTTTTTCTTTTTTTTCCATATTGACATTTGTACTGGTGGTACAAGTGCAATGATGCATAGAACAAGACCAAGGCAGTGACAACAAGCTATACTAACTAAGCTATAGTTCTCAGGCTCTTTACTGCCACACACTCATGATAAACACAAAGAATCAAACACAAAATCTTCCACTGAAATAAGCCCATGGTGAAGCAATAAAAAGTTAAGACTTTATTGAGTCTCAGACCTTTAGTATATTAAACATATTCCATGTGATTTAACAGGAAGTGGGTATGTTATGAATCTGCCCATTTCCAAAGCATTGGTCTATTGGGGAATCTCTGCAAACACTTTGCCAGCAGCATGTGGATCAGAGAGGCAAGAATGGTTTAGCAGGATTCAATAGACAGTGTTGATTACAACTTTGGTAGTTTGATACTCTGTAGTTTATTTTTGGTATTAGGGTCCAGGATTCACCCCACAAACCACAAAAACATTGATCTCAGCCAGACAAGAATCATTTATTGAATGCACACACTAAGATTGATTGATCATAGAATTCTGGACTGAGCTATGACTCTGAAGATCTTTCTCTGTCAGCTTATAAATGCAAAACCTGCAAAACCCATGATGAGCTCATACACAGGTGCAGGAAGTACTTCTAAGTGGTCAGTTCTGACTCAAGCAATTTTAGATATAACAGTTCCTATTGACTTTTAATGTGATGGGTCTTATGTAAAGATTTGTTGAATTTCTTAAGAGTCACCAATCTTATACAGAATATAATAGGATATGTGATCAGCATGAGTTTACTCTGAGTCAAGTTATTTTTCTGTGTTAATGACTGGCAGGCATACTACAGCAATAATAAATAGTTGGCAGGCATAGAACAAAATGGCTACAGTTATGCTGGAGTGTGTGTGGGGAGACCTCAACTTTAGGTATATTTAAGCATATCACAATTTGGAAAAATGTTTGTGGGGATTATTAACTCAATCTCATAAGCACACCAAAGCTTAAGACGTAAGTACATTAAAAGTTGTGAAGAACAAGTGCCATCTTCTATAAAGAGTGGCTCTTTAGAAACTAAGAAGGCAGGCACAGGTAAAGAAAGTCTATGATAAAGGTCTTGGGAGGATAGTGCTACTGATTGTAGCAGGATTTTTCCTTTGCAATTAATTTAAATATGAATACAGTAAGAAGCCTTTAATTGGACAGGGAAAAGGGAGGTGGAGCTAAGAGATGGAGAGACAGGGAGCAACAGAGAAGAGGAGGAGGAAAATGGAGGAGGAAGATGACATTTCAGATTCTGCATGGCTTTAAATAGTCATAGGTAACTATAATAACATATAGGGATAAAATAATTGGGATAACCTGTCTAATCTAGCTGGGCAGCTTGTATCATTAACAATTGGCTCTGAAATTATTATGTGGGCATCTTGTGAATTGAGAATTTATTGATATATAAATGTGACTGATTAATTATAAGCTTCTAGAATTCTGATTTTACCAGGTTACTGGTAATTGTGACAGTTAACTGTGAGGTGGGTTGTCATTGCATGGGGCTGGCATGGCAGTGACTTGCCAAGGGAACTTAGCCAGTCAGGTGGAGATGTCTTGGGATCTCCAGGCAAGAGAGTCTGGAGAGATGAGAATACCACGCTGAAGTCATATGGCCCACTGGTGCTCAGTGCAGCACAGGAATATGCCAAACATTTTAAATATTTCCCATTACAGAGACTGATTGAGATAAACAAACTCATAGCCAAACAGATAGTACAGAGGTTAACAGGCTATTAACCACATATATTTCCAGTTTTCAGGGCAGAAAGCAGGGTATACATATCTCATTTTGAAAAGACAACAATGTGTTTTAACATTCATGGCTTTCCTAGTGCTTATCTATGAACACAAAGACCTGCATGTCTCCTAAACTTGTCTCCTCCAAGAAAGGACAGTGTATCCATTGAGTTATGAGAGGAACAGCCATGCTATCATGAAATCAATGGCAGATAAACTTATTAAGATATTCATATTTGAATATTATGACTCTAACTAAGGAAATGAAAGATCTGTATGACAAGAACTTCAAGTCTCTGAAGAAAGAAGTGAAGAAGATCTCAGAAGATGGAAAGATCTCCCATGCTCATGGATTGTCAGGATTAATGTAGTAAAAAAAAAGGCTATCCTGCTGAAAGCAATCTACAGATTCAATGCAGTCTCCACCAAAATTCCAACTCAATTCTTCATTGAGCTAGAAAGGGCAATTTGGAAATTCATCTAGAATAACAAAAAACCTAGGATAGCAAAAACTATTCTCAACAATAAAAGAAATTCTGGTAGAATCACCATGCGCATGCGTGCTAGACTCTCCTCCCTGGCAGCCGGCCGGTCCCCTGCCATCTTGTAATGATGGGGAGCTGGAGGCTCCCGTAGCTAGAGGCTTGCCAGAGCCAGAGGCTTGCTGGAGCCCGGGAAGCTTGCCGGAGCCTGGGCGCCCTGGCGGCTTTACTGGTCAGAGCTTGGGCGGCGCTTCGCTGGTCAGAGCTCTGGCAGTGGCCCTTCGCTGATCAGAGCTGCCAGCTTCCTACATCTCCTGGAGGCCGAGGCTTCACGGAGATTCGGCTGCCTATGGGGCTCCACAGGGCCGCGGCTGTTTACATAGAGCCACCACAGCTTCACTGAGAAACCGTGGCTTCCTACAGTTCATGCCTAAGATCACATCACTTGAGAAGGTGAAGCCAGGGGATCTTGAACTTAAAGCTGGCCCCTGGGGATCAGACTTCAGGTGCCAGGACTTGGCACCTTTATACCACTCTGAGAGCTGGAAAAATATTTTTTCTTTGTCTTTGACTCATCTGAAATTCTTCAGGTATTGCCTGTATCTCTGACTCTTAATTTTGCCTTTCAAACTTTAGTCAGCAGATGTGTTTGTCTCCTGTGTGTTTCTTGTCATTTATAAGTGCCAGTTTGTGGTTTTAATATCATCTGAAATGTCAGGGCTCTAGAACAGCTCTAATTTTAGTTCCTTTCTGTCTTTTCTGCATTGTTTATTAACAGGGCACAAACATTCTGTTGCTCAGGTGAGGATGGATGGGGCACCTTCATACTTTACGTTCTGAGTCCATCAGGCTCCTTAAGGAAGGTTGAGTTGTTTATTTTTTTATCATTATTAGTAATTATTTTATGAAATTTATTGTTTTAATTTTTGGAATAGTTTATATGACATATCAGGCTGAAGAAATAGAGCAGGTAGAGAAACCACAACAGATACTAGACACACATGAAAATGTTTCATATGGAATAGAGTACCAGGGTAAAAAGAATACAAATAGGTACAAGAACTTAGAGCTACATGAACAATTGCTTCTAAAATCTCAGTGAAGATTATGCTGCCCCTGTAAGGTGTATGCTTGGTGCTATGAGCACACACTGGCTACTCACAAGACTTTTAGGTTTATGGATTCCTCAGGTTTCAAGAGTCATGAAGGCACTGGACTGCAGTATTCTATTATCTGAGATAGGGTGAGAAATTCATGGTGTTCCACCTACCTCTCACAGGCCACAATTACTTCCTGATGCTGTTGACCCCTCTGCCCTGATGTATAAATGGTGAGGACAGCAATGCAGTATTTCTAGTAAGCCTAAGGGAACCTTCAGTAAATAATAAAGAGAAATTTTGGTAAGCAGCTGACTTAAGTGTCTTCAGGGAAGTAAAGCCCAAGATGTTACTTTAATTCTCTTGAATTCTTTTAACTGCCTTTGCCTTTGTGTAGCTGAGGTGTTTTGTTTGTTTGTTTGTTTGTTTCCCACAATATTCCATAATACTCTTCTAACCAACCTCAGGGCATTTATCAGAGTCCCTAATATGATTGCACTAGCTTGAAATAAAACCAAATCTCTTTGATTCTACTTCAATGCTATGGGTCAGAGCTTCCTTACTTTATCTCCTGTGCCTCATTTTAATAATACTTGTTTGCTTCATATACACAAGCACCCTAAAATACCAACATAATTTTCACTATTAATTCTTGATATTTTCAGTTTTAGAGAATTTCATGACATAGATTCTCGGTAGCTCTGCCAAAAACTCTGAAGTCAGTTTTAGTCTTTGGAGTTTTAAAAAGCTCTATACTCTTGAAGTCTCAAGTGCTTTCCACAGTGGTCTTCACTGGAGGCCATTAAGGGAGGTCTTTATGTCAGGTGCTTTCTGGGTTAAGTGCATAGCTGTGGATGCACTTTAATCACATCTCTCTGGTTGTTTTTGAATCATCAGGGGACTCACACAAGGTTCAAATGGAGGATTTTCCCTCTAGTCATTGCTGCTATTCTGGGATGGTTGATGATCAAGGGAGGACTGATGTGATGCTTTGGACAAGAAATCTGAATTAGTACTTCTCTTTTTAAGTAGGCCAACTATTGGGTGGACATTCAGGATTCAGGACCAAGAAGGGGAACACTGGTCAAAAGTTTGCACTTCACGCCTCATGATATATATTGCTACAGAGCATCAGAATCATTTGAAGTCATGAAGAAATTGAGGCATTTCTAAACTGATGCTGAGTTCTTATGTGCCATGTCACAGGACACTGGTATTTTATTTTATTTTATTTTTGAGGAGAAGTGTCTTTATTCTTCAACATGTGACTATCTTACCTGGCAAAACTGAATTGTCAAAAACCTTTACTTTCAGAAACAATAGTTGGTGGCTTTGTAATATGTAGTCACCTGTACAGAGAGTACTTAAATAGCTTTGGTGAAACTACTGATGAGTCTTTATAATTATTTTATTTTTATTGTGGTTATTCCATTGTAATTTTGGGGTGGTGCTAAAGATACAGGGTCTATACATGGCAGACAAATCTATTACTAAGTTACATCCTTAGCTCTCCATTAAATCACTGTATGTCTTCTAAAACCTTGACTGTTTAGCCTCCTTTTCTTCTGCACTTAAAATGTATTTTGTTGCTATACATTATATCAATGTAATTGCTTTATATAATTAACCTGGAAGAAAAAGAAAGTGAGTAATTTTAGAGCTGTCAGGGAATGTATTTAATTCACCTTAGTAACTTTATATAGCAAAATAGTATTCCACATTCAGAGAGATCAATCACATCACAGGTTCTCTTAATTGTATTTTACTCTTGAGTGCAGTTAAAAGCAACATAATCAAACTGTCCAGTGTTTATGCTCTCAAGCTTTGGTGTCAGGAACTTGATGGAGTCCTGTGCTTTAGAAGTGCTTTTTTTTTTTTTTAATTAAAATTATTCAAGTTCTTTACCCGATCCCCACTCTGCTTTGCTTTTGAGAGGATGCTCTCCTACCCACTCCATCCCAGGAACTTTTAAAAGATACAAGATCCTGGGTTACACTTTTCTTTCTTATTCTAAACTCAAGACTGATTGATCTCAGATACATATTGGGCATCAAAATTATGAAAATTGGAGAAAAATAATAGGGAAAAAGCCAACTCCCCAGCCAAAACTAGAATTTTGTAAGAACTGAAAATTTTAATGAAATGTATTTTAAGTAATCAGTTTTCATAAACTTCAACACTGTTCAACATGACATTTTTTACATAGGTCATTTAGTGGGGGTTAATTATGCTTGTGTTACTCATGATAAATATTGATAGTGTGTCTAATGTTATTCCTTACACTACTGGTTTTCAGAACAAAACTAGTCAGACCCAATATATGAGAAGCTGGAAGAGGAGGCAGTCAGGCTTAATGTGTCATTAAATTATTCTTATCATTATTTATTAACTGGTTGTCTAGCTGACAATAATAGCTTTCCCTCAGCATCCATTTTCTGTCTTTTTAAATTATAAAATGTTCAAATACTAGCTGGGAACATACATTCCTAAGGGAAAAATTCCAAAGTACAATTTACAGGTAGCATGGCTATACAATTAAATTCTAGACAATGCTAAAAGATCAGAAGTGGATTTTCAGAAAGGACTCTTGAAAGGAAGGTACTTTCTCTGTTGTCTTTTCCCCTTCCCCCCACTGAGACAATTCAAAGAAGGAAAAGCATCCTTTACCATCCCTAAGGTCATTGCCAGTAGTTGACTTGGTTTCTTTATAATTGTACAGTCATCATATTAATTTAGTTCCACAAAAGAAAAAAACAATGATTAATTCAATTGAGAATTTAGCACTTGAAAACAAATGGAAATATTGAAATTTCTATTCTAAGATATAATCTCCCCAACGTATTCTTACTTTTCTGGGAACTAGATAAATAAATTTTTGAGGATACTCCCCTAACATCCCCAGGAATAAAGAATGCCTATGAAAATAGAGAAATTTCACTTTAAAACGATCCAATAAAGGAGTGATGGGCAGAAAGATTAGAGAAGTACAGACTTGCCAAATGAATTTTAGACTTTTTTGATATGATCAAAAAGATTTATTGCCCACCTCTTTTTCCTTTTCTTTCTTTCTTTCTTTCTTTCTTTCTTTCTTTCTTTCTTTCTTTCTTTCTTTCTNTTTTTTTTTTTTTTTTTTTTTTTTTTTTGAGTCAGGGTTTCTCTATGTAACCTTGAATGTTCTGGAACTCACTCTGTAAAACAGGCTGGGCTCAAACTCATAGAGATCTGCCAGCCTCTGCCTCCCAAGTGCTAGGATTAAAGGTGTGTGCCACCACCGCCCAGCTGTTGCCCATGCTTTAAAAAAATAATAAAATAATTGAATCAGGGCTAAAAAAAAAAAAATTGAATCAATTCTTTAAGTCATGGGTACTAAGAAGCCTGATTTGAGACCATAATTTGGCTCACCTGCCTTTTACTAGGTTCTCTATTATTTTTCTCCCTCTTTATTTATATGCACAATTAAATATTACTTAATGATAAGCAACTGTTTTTTTCAAAAGATAAAAACAATCACTGATCATATTAGCAATAATAAATATTAATTGATGCAGAACTTATTTCATTTGTTTCCTCTGAACAAATTAATAGGAAAGTCTAACACAACTCTTTAAAATCTACTTGCTGGGGTTCTTTTTCAAGTCCAAACAAATCTAAAAATGCTGTCTCTGTCTCTGTCTCTCTGTCCCTCTCTGTCTGTCTGTCTGTCTGTCTGTCTGTCTGTCTGTCTCTTTCTCCCTGTGTGTGCTCTGCCTGTGGAGGCCATAGGTTAATGCTAGATGTCTTCTTTAATCATTCTCCATCTTATTTTTTTTTGAGACTGCTCTTTTACTAAATCCATAAATAGTGACATAATTATCATTGACTGTTCAGAAAATGTCATAAGTCCTGTAGTCTCTGCCTACCCAGCACTAAGATTATGGGCTGCTGTGCTAGACTCTTTACAAAAGTGTATTAATACATATATACTTTACTTATGTATTAATACATAAATATTTGAACTCAGGGCCTCATGCCTATGGCAAACATTTTACAAACTGAGCCATCTACCTAGCTTTTCATACTGTGTTTTCAAAACTTAGATGTCTGAACATATTGCAATGTTTCCACAAATTATTTAGATATTTATTTTCTTTGTTTGCCTCTTATTAAAATGTATAATAAGCATAAATATAGTTGCACTGCCAAAATTTACATGAAGAGATAAAAATTTAAAGTTCATAGAATGGAAATTCACTCTTAAGAATTATAGATAGGAAATGAGACTAGGCTACATAGCAAGGTAGCCCAGTTATTTATTTGATAACTCAGTATATTTCAGAAATTAAATAAACACCAGGCAAAAATGTAATAAATGAGGGAAACTGAATACTGACTCAAGAACAAAATAGCTATTTATAACTGGGAGTTATTCTTATTTAAATATTTCTCATTTTAGTCCCTCAATTGCAAATTTCACAGGTCAAGGCTAGCATTGTATAATCTAATATACATTTATTTAATTTCTACTCATGTTTTTCCCCCTGCTTTCCAATGTTTATTTTCAGTTTTTCACTGGGATCTTATTTTGTTTCTAATTAAAGTTTTAATTACTCAGCTGACCTTTTGCTCAGAGTGGAAAAGATGTGTAAATGGCCAGAGTGATCCAACATGCTGCAGTCTGAAGGAATTCAACTCTTCGCACAGATACATTTCTGAAAGTGTTCTTTCCTCCAACTTTTCTGTGGTTTTAGACATGTTGATATCTTTTAGCTCTTTGAACTCTAGGTTTGTCATTTAAAATTGTTCCAGAGTAACTGTAATGTATTTGCAGTATGGGAAATTCTTGCTATGAAAATATACAAAATGTTCCATATTCGTGATTTTTTTTCTAATTTTGATTTTTTGATATTTGTTATTTAATTTATTTCCTCAGAATATTATCTTAGGGTACATTGACTTCAAATTTTCTCCTGTGTTAACATTTTATTCTAGCCCTATTTTAACACATCACTAATTCTGTGGTTAAATTATTAGTATTAAAATTTCTTCCTTATGTTTGGCATTCTACTGAGTTTTTCCTAATATTTCAAATACTGTCTTAGTATATTTTGATTGTGGCTATTATTTTGGTTGTCTAGCTTTATTTAGCAGTATGCTCCCTTTCTATTTTGTCTATTATGTCTTTGAACTGAAAAAAAATCCAGGTTAGCTAAAATAATATTGGACCATAAAAGAACTGCTAAAGGTGTCATAATTTCTGATTTCAATTTGTGCTACACAACAATGGTAATAAAAACAGCATGGTATTGGCATAAAAACAGACATGTTGCTCAATGGAATCAATGACCCAGATATAAACACACATACCTATTTTTGATGAAGACTTCAAAAATATACAGTGGATAAAAGACAGCATCTTAACCAAATGGTGCTGATCAAACTGGATAACTGCATGTAGAACAACCTAAATAGATCCATACTATCACCCTGCATAAAACTCAACTCCATAAAGATCAAGTTAACAGAAAATCTGATACACACAGCCTAATAATAGAGAAAGTTGGGAATAGCCTTGAACTCTTTGGCACAAGATTAGACTTTCAGAACAGAACAGTATGAGCACAGGGACTAAGATCAGCAATTTATAAATGGGGCCTCATGAAACTGAAAGCTTCTGTATGTCAGCATTATACTAAGTACATAAAGGATTCAAGAAACTTGATATCAAGAAAACAAGTAGCCCAATTGAAAAATGAGGTACAAATCTAAGCAGAATTATCAATAGAAGAAACTCAAATGAAGTCCAAATTACATACACCTGTCAGAATGGCTAAAATTAATAACACAACTGACATCTTTCTCAACAATGTTCTTTGTTTCTCTCTTTATAATAGCCAGAAATAGGAAACCACTGAGCTATCTCTCAGCTGAAAAATGTATAAAGAAAATGTTGTACATTTACCCAATGGAATATTACTCAGTTGTTAAAGATAGATACCAACATGAAATTTGTAGGCAAATGGGTAAATCTTGGAAAAAATCATCCGGAGTGAGATAACCTAGACTCAGAAACATAAATATGGTACGTATTCACTTATATATAATTGTTATCTATTAAATAATAAATAATAACCAAGTTATAATCCATAGACCTGGAGAGGTTATATATAGAGGAAGGGACTAAAGGGAACAAACACATGGTTATCTCCAGGAGGGGGAAATAGAATATATTTTATAGGTGGACTGGGCATTGGGGACCACGAGAACCAAAATATCAGGTAGAGGTAGGGTTGAGGAAAGGAATGTGGGGAGAGATAAAAGACAAATAAAACTGAGGGGCTTTTGAGGGATGATATGGAAATCTAGTGTAGCATGAACTTCCAAAAATATGTGAAGATGATCCTAATGAAGTTTCCAAGCAGTGAGGGAGATGGATTGCCAACTGGCCATCCTTTGCCACCCAACGAAGCTTGCAGTACTGGGATTTGGTTACATCCAATTGAATTTTTTGACAAACAAGTCCCACGGAATTACCCACACAACCCTGGCTGTTGCCAAGACAATGGGTTGTTCTCCTCAAACTGAAAGCCAGTTCTTAATGCTGAACACATCACTTACACAGTTCATTGAGCATGGAGAAGTAGAGTTGGTTCCCACATAGACCCTTTACTTCTACATTCTAGTGTCTTTTCTACAGGAAAGTACTCTGCAGTCTTTTTTTTTTTTTTTTTTTTTTTTTTTTTTTTTTTTTTTTTTTTTTTTTTTTTTTTTTTTTTTTTTTTTTTTTTTTTTTTTTTTTTTTTTTTTTTTTTTTTTTTTTTTTTTTTTGGTTGTTTGTTTTTTATTTTTGAGACAGGGTCTCTCTGTATAGCCCTGGCTGTCCTGGAACTCACTTTGTAGAGGAGGCTGGCTTCGAACTCAGAAATCTGCCTGCCTCTGCCTCCCAAGTGCTGGGATTAAAGGCGTGAGCCACCACTGCCCGGCTTTTTTTTTTTTTTTTTTTCTCTGCAGTCTTAAAAGAGGAACATAAACTTTTGATCTACAATCTGCCTTTCCTACAAAATATGCTAGGGTAACGGTGGTACAAAGCTTTTGGTAGTAACCAAGCAATGTCTGATTTGACTAAAGGCCTACTCCACAAGATGGAGCCCATATCTCACATTTCTTGGGTGATCAAGAACCAGAGACTAGATAACCCAGAGAACTAGTGTAAAACTTAATACTACTGGTTTGTAAATAAGTAAAATAAGATGACTCCTAATGATATTCCACTATACCAGGATCAGAAGCTTATTCAGTCATCACTCTGCAGTAGATGGGAACAAATGCAGAACCATAGCCAAACATTATGCAGAGAAAAAGAACATTAAAACACACACCTCTAAATGGGATGTCTCCACCAAATCCCTCTCCTGAGAAGTCTGGAAACCCTAGAGAAGAGGAGCTGGAAAGAGTATAGGAGCCAGAGAGGATGGAGGACACCAGAAAAACAAGTCTGTCTAAATCAACTGAGCAGAGCTCATATGAATTCAGAGACTGAGGCAGCAAGCATAGGGCCTGCATTGGTCTTCACCAAGTCTTCCACATATATATGACAGCTTTCAGTTTAGTATTTTAATGAGACTCCTGAATGTGCAAATGACTACGTCTCTGATTCTTGTGCCTTCTCTTGGGGCTCTTTTTCTTTCTGTTGGTTGGACTTGTCCAATTTTAATATGATGGTGTTTATTTTATTTTTTCATGTTTTTCTTTGTTGAAAAAGAAAACACCCAACACACACACACACACACACACACACACACACAGATAGGAAGGGCATAGCAAGAGGATATAGGGAATGGGAAAAGAGAATATGGAAGAAAAATGATATTTTGTATTCAGGTATGAAATTCCCAAAAAGAGAACATTTGAAAATCAAAAAAAAGAATATCTAAAATTTTGTTTTACACCAATAAAATAATTTTTAAAACATAGTCTTATAATCTGTTAATCTATCTTCAATAAATCTTACCTCACTGAGTTTGACATTAGTTTTTTAATGATTTTTCTGTACAGTACAAAGTTACTAGCTTGATTAAAATATAAACATAAATTCATAACCTCATGTACCTTTGATCTTAGGTATCACAAATTGATATTCGTATATTTGAAAAGAAAAATTGGATTTCAATTTGGTGTTCATAATATTGTATATTTCTAATAGAGAATTATATATATATATATATATATAGTACAAATATTGGAATTTTTCCTAATTTATAAACTATGATATTTATTATGCGAAGTGTAATTTTATACCTATTTTTTAAATTATAGGTTAAATTCATGTGCCCAAGTCAGTGTGATACATCTCCTGTTAGCTTTAATGCATTAAATACATTTAATGAGGAGATTTTTGGCATTAATTTGCTCTGGAGTTTTCTGCTTCTGCTTCCCTTATAGGCCATTACACACTGTCTTGTTCTTACTACCAGCTCCTTCCTCTCACCTTCTCTCTCACCCTCTTTCTCCCACACTCCTTATATCTTAATTATTCTCCCCCTCTCTCTTCCTTCGTCTTTTCTCTCCCTCTGTCCTTTCTCCTGTCTTCCTGCCTCCTTCTGTTTTTCTCTCCCTCTCTCTCCTACTCTCCCTCTCTCTTCCATTCTCTACATGTCTCTCGTTTGAGGAAGTTAATTTAGGATCCAAACCGAAATTATAGAAAAGCAAGATAAATACAAAACAAAATGCATAGCCCTCAGTGTTTTAATGAAAGGTGTTTAAGTCATTATATGATGGCTACTTGTGTTAACTCTCCCTGTCTAGCTTCTGTTTGTCTTGCACAGCTGTTAAACATTTATATGAATTAAGATCAGCGCTCCTGGAAAAGCATCAGCTTTCAGGGAAGACCAGCAAGGCGTGCATGGAAAGTGTCTTAGGGGTTTTCTGTTCTGAGGAAACACCATGACCACAGCAACTTTTAATAAAGACAACATTTGATTAGGACTGGCTTATCATTCAGAAGTTTAGTCCATCATGGTAGGCAGACATGATGCTAGAGAAAGAGTCAAGAGTTCTACATCTGGATTCACTGGCAGCTGGAAGAGAGTGTGATACTGGTACTGGTTTGAGCTTCTGAAATCTCAAAGCCCACCCCAATGACACACTTTGTCTGACAAGGTCATATCTCCTCCAACAGAACATACCTCCTTATAGTACCAGTCCCTATGAGCCTATGGGGGTCATGTTCAATAAAACTAATATAGCAAGCAGCAGTGTAATATTAGTTTCAGAAGTGACCTTCTGAGTCTAAATTCCAGTTCTAAGACTTGTCAGCTAGATGTCTTCTGAATAATTAAATATATCTTTTCATCATTAATATTATCTTTCAAAAGTGAACCAAGAATTGTATCTACTTCAAAAAATGATTTTATAGAATAAATTGGGAAAAATGAGGAGCAAACAAATTTATCACCTGGTATAAAGTTAGAGCTAAGTAAATATTAGCTCTTTTTATTTTTTTCAGGTTCCCAAATCTTGCTGTTTTTGTTCTAGTGATTGGGAAACAGGTGTACATCCTGCTTTTATCTCCAATGACAATTATTGTTGATGTTTTCCAAACACAGCACAGTCTTTTTTTTCTTCTAATGATTAATGAATAACAGAATAACTTGTTACTCTCCCCTCAGTAAAATCTAAACAAAAATATTTTCAGCAAGTATTTACATTTTTACCTTTTTTGTTAGTAATTTTTATTGCTTCTTATTATATGTATATGCATGTACATATGTATAGGTGTTTGTGAATGTACATACAAACAAACACATATGGAAACTGGAGGACAACTGTGAATAAACAGCTGATTGGGTGTAGGATGTTCTCTTAGTTCCTATCCATCTGTGCAGATATTCCTTCATTTCCTCTACAATGTTTTCAGTTGGAGAAAATAGTGATACTAAAATGATACTTCTATTGTTTAAATTCAAAATTTTTCCCTTCAATTTTGAATTGTAACACTATCATCAAGTTGTATATTCTTTCCTTGGAATGTAGAAGCACGTTCAATCTATAGATGAACATATATTTTCATATACATATTTTGTATTATATATTCTCTCATATACATTTTAGTTTTTTCACACATATAGATGCATATGCACATACACATACATATTCCAAATGCTACCCTGTTTCTCCCCCTCACAGGGCCCTCTCCCCTTTTTGTCTGAGAGGGTGGGTTTCCCTGGGTATCCTGCCACCCTGGTGCATCAAGTGTCTGTAGGGTAAGGTACATCCTCTCCCACTGAGGCCAAACAAGGCAGCCCTGTTGGGGAATGGATTCCACAGTCAGGCCATAGTTTTAGGGACAAGCCCTGCTCCCATTGTTGGGAGACCCACATTGAGGCTGAGCTGTACATTTGCTACATATATCCTGGGGGCCTCAGTCCACCCTGTTTATGCTTTTTTGTTGGTGGCTCAGTTGCTGAGAGGGCACAGGGGTCCAGGTTAGTTGACTCTGTTGGTCTTCTGTGGGGTTTCTTTCCCCTTCAGAGCCCTCAATCCTTCTCCCAACTCTTCCATAACAGGTCCCAACCTCCACCCTTGTTTGGCTGTGGGTACCTGTATCTGTTTCAGTCAGCTGCTGGGTAGAGCATCTCAGCGGACAGTTATGATAAGCTCTTGTCTACAACTATAACAGAACATCATTAATAGTGTCATTAATTGGTGTTTAATAAGTTAATAGTCATCTAAGTCTTCTAAGTTAATAGTCATCATTAAATGGTGCTTGCCCATGGGATAGGTCTCATGTCAGGCCAGTTATTGGATGGCCATTCCTTCAGTCTCTGTTACATCTTTGCCCCTGTATTTATTTTAGATAGGACAAATTTGCAATTGAAAGTTTAATGGGTGGGTTGATGTTTTTATCCCTCCACTGCCTGATTACAGAAGGTGGTCTCTTCAGGTTCCATATCTCCACTGTTAGGTGCCTCAGCTAAGGTTACCCATATTGACTCCAAGGAGCCTCCCCCATCCCTGGATGTCTGTGTGGCTTCTTTTAGGTTTGTAGAAAGATTACTTTTTGGCTTTTTCTAGGGTGTAGTTTTCCTCCTTGTGTTGGAGTTTTCCATTTATTATCCTGGATTTGTGGAAAGATATTGTTTAAATTTTTTTTGACATGGAATATCTTGGTTTCTCCATCTATGGTAATTGAGAGCTTGGCTGGGTATAGTAGCCTGGAGTGGCATTTGTATTCTCTTAGGGCATGTATGATATTTGCCCAGGATCATCTGGCTTTTATATTCTCTAGTGAGAAGTCTGGTGTAGTTCTGAGAGGTCTGCCTTTATATGTTACTAGACCTTTTTTCTTACTGCTTTTAATATTCTTTCTTTGTTTAGTGCTTTTGGTGTTTTGATTATTATGTGATGGAAAGAATTTCTATTCTAGCCCAATCTATTTGGTGTTCTGTAGGCTTCTTGTATGTTCATGGGCATCTCTTTCTTTAGGTTAGGGAAGTTTTCTTCTATAATTTTGTTGAGGATATTTACTGGCCCTTTAAGTTGAGAATCTTTGCTCTCTTCTATACCTATTATTCATAGGTTTCATGTCATTCTTTCCTGGATTTTCTCGATGTTTTGGCTTATGAGCTTTTTGTTTTGTTTCATTTTTTTTTTTCGGGACAGGATTTCTCTGTGTAGCCCTGGCTGTCCTGGAACACACTTTGTAGACCAGGCTGGCCTCGAACTCAGAAATCTGCCTGCCTCTGCCTCCCAAGTGCTGGGATTAAATGAGCTTTTTGCATTTTGTATTTTCTTTTACTGTTGTGTCAATGTTTTCTATGCTATCTTCTGCACCTGTGATTCTTTCTTCTATTTCTTTTATTCTGTTGGTGATGCTTGCATCTATAACTCCTGATCTCTCTCCTTAGTGTTCTATGACCAGAATTGTTTCCCTTAGTGATTTCTTTATTGTTTCTACTTCCATTTTTAGATCCTGGATGGTTTTGTTAAATTTCTTCACCTGTTTGGTTGTGTTTTCCTGTAACTTTTTAAGGGATATTTGTGTTTCCTCTTTACGGGCTTCTACCTGTTAACCTGTGTTTTCCTGTATTTCTTTAAGGGAGTTATTTATGTCCTTCTTAAAATCCTCTATCAGCATCATGAGATGTGATAAACCCAAGTCTTGCTTTCTGGTGTTTTAGGGTATCCAGTACTTGCTATGGTGGGAGAACTTGGCTCTGATGCTGCCAAGTAGCCTTGGTTTCTGTCAGTAACCTTGCACTTGCCTTTAGCCATCTGGTTATCTCTGGTGTTAGTTGGTCTTGCTGTCTCTGGCTGGAGATAGTCTCTCTTATGGACCTGCAAACCTGTGTTAGCATTCCTGGGAAACCAGCTCTCTCCTGGCATATCCTGTGTACAAGAGGGGCTGTGGATCAGCCTTTCTTCTGGTTGAAGATGGTGACTGGAAGGATCCTGTCTCAGCTACTCCACTGTTCCTGTGCCCTGTGCACTCCTTCCTGATCCTGCTCTGGACTGTTATTGAAGAGAAAGTGACTATCTTACCTTATCTTATGCTCCTGGGAGAACAGCTCTCTCTTGGTGGAAACTATATAAAGCAGGCTGTGGAGCACCCTTAGCTTCTAGGTGCAGATGGTGACCAGAAGCTCATTTCTATTTATTTATTTATTTATTTATTTATTTATTTATTTATTTATTTATTTATTGTAATGGATGTTTTCTTTATTTACATCTCAAATGTTAGCCCCTTTCCCAGTTTCCCCACCTCCCAGAAACACCCATCCCATCCTATCCCACTGCCCCTACTTCTATGAGGGTGTTCCCCCACCCACTCAATCTCTCCTGCCTAGTATTGCATTGTGTAAAGGAATCACATTTTCTGTACTAATTCTTCACATGAGTGACATCTGGGTTGTTCCTAGTTCTGGTTATTACAAATAAGGCTGCTGTGATCTTAGTGGAGCATGTTTCCTTGTATTATGGCAGAGAATCTTTTGGGTATATTCCCAAGAACATTATAGCTGAGTTTTCAGATAAAACTATTTCCAATTTTCTGAGTGACAACCAGATTGATTTCCACCATTGTTGTGCACGTTTGCAATCCCACCAGCAATGGAAGAGTGTTCCTCTTGCTCCACATCCTCACCAGCATCTTCTGTATCTTGGCTTTTTCATCTTAGCCACTATGATTGGTATAAGATGGAATCCTAAGGTCATTTTTCATTTGAATTTCCCTGATGACTTAGGATGTTGAACATTTCTTTAAGTGCTTCTCAATCATTCAATTTTCCTGTATTGAGAATTTTCTGTTTAGCTCTGAACCCTATTGTTTAATTTGGTTATTTGAGTTGTGTAGTTGTTTGAGGAGTATTGTAATTAGCTTATTTTTGAAAGTCTGAGAGAATTCTGCACTAAAACCATCTGGTCCTGGGTTTTTTTGGTTGGGAGACTTTAAAGACTGCTTATATTTCATTAAGCATTATTGGACTATTTATAGTGTTTATCTGATCTTAATTTAACTTTCTTTTTTTTTCAATTTTTTATTAGATATTGTTTTCATTTACATTTCAAATACTATCCTGAAAGTCCCCTATACCCTCCCCCTGCCCTGCTCCCCTACCCACCCACTCCCACTTCTTGGCCCTGGCGTTCCCCTCTATTGGGGCATATAAAGTTTGCAAGACCAAAGGGCCTCTCTTCCTAATGATGGCCAACTAGGCCATCTTCTGCTACATATGCATCTAGAGACATGAGCTCTCTGGGGTACTTGTTAGTTCATATTGTTGTTCCACCTATAAGGTTGCAGACCCCTTCAGCTCCATGGGTAGTTTCTCTAGCTCCTCCATTGGGGGTCCTGTGTTCCATCCAAAAGATGACTGTGAGTATCCACTTCTGTGTTTGCCAGGCACTGGCATAACCTCACACAAGACAGCTATATCAAGATCCTTTCAGCAAAATCTGGCTGGCATATGCAATAGTTTCTGGGTTGGTGGCTGATTATGGGATGGATCCCCAGGTGGGGTAGTCTCTGGATGGTCCCTCCTTTCATCTTAGCTCCAAACTTTGTCTCTGTAATTCCTTCCATGGGTATTTTGTTCCCTATTCTAAGGAGGAATGAAGTATCCACATGTTGGTCTTCCTTCTTCTTTATTCTCTTGTGTTTTGCAAACTGTATCTTGGGAATTCTAAGTTTCTGGGCTAATATCCACTTATCAGTGAGTGCATATCAAGTGACTTCTTTTGTGATTGTGTTACCTCACTCAATTTCTTAAGTATATCTGTCTAGAAAATTTTTCATTTTCTTTAGGTTTTCCAATTTGATTAAGTACAGGCTTTTGAAGATGTAATGATTTTTAAAAAATTTTCTTAGTTTCTGTTGTTATATTTTCATTTCTAATTTTGTTAATTTGAATCCTGTTTCTCTGCCTTTTAGCTAATTCGTCTGTCTTTGTTGCTGAGGTATGTTTCTTGTATGCAACATAATGATAAATCCTGTTTATGTATCCAGCCTGTTAGCCCATGTCTTTCTATTTGAGAATTAATCCATTGATGTTGAGAGATGTTAATGACCAATGATTGTCAGTTCCTTTTATTTTGATGTTATTGGTGGTAATCTGTGTGTGTGTGTGTGTGTGTGTGTATTTCACTTCTCTTGGTTTTGCTGTGATATGTTTAATTTTTTTGTGTTTTCTAGGGTTAAATTATCTACCTTGGAATTTTTCTTCTAGCATCCTCCATAGGGCTGGATTAGATATTGTTTAAACCTGGTTTATTCATGGAATATCTTGGTTTCTCCATTTATGGTAATTGAAAGTTCTGCTGGGTGTTGTAGACTTGTCTGATATCTGTGGTCTCTTAGGGTGTACAAGACATCTGTCCAAGATCTTCTGATTTTTAAAATCTCTGTTGAAAAGTCAGGAGTAATTTTGGTAGATCTGCCTTTATATGTAACTTGGTCCTTTACCCTGACAGATTTTTAATATTCTTTCTTTGTTCTGTATATCTAGTGTTTTGATTACTATGCAGTAAGAGGATTTTCTCTTCTAGTACAATCTATTTGGTGTTCTGTAAGCTTGTATGTTTATGATCATCTCTTCATGTTAGTGAAGTTTTCCTCTATGATTTTGTTGAAGATATTTTCATTTCTCTAAACTGAAAATCTTCACACTCTTCTATCCCTATTATTTTTAGGTTTGTTCTTTTCATAGTCTCTTAAATTTTCTGGATGTTCTGTGTTAGAATTTTTTTTAGATTTGTCATATTTTTTTGACTGATGTATCAATTTCTTCTATTGTATCTTGTACACCTGAGACTCTCTCTTTCATCTCTTGCATTCTGTTGATGATGCTTTCACCTGTAGTTCTTGTTTTTTTCTTCTTTATTGCTTGTGTTTCCATTTTTAAGTCTTGGGCCATTTTAATCATTTACTTCACCTGTTTGAGTGTATTTTCTTGTATTCATTTAAGGCACTTATTTATATCCAGTCTAAAGGCATCTATCATCTTCATAAGATGAGATTTAACGTCATGTTCTTCAGGGGTTTTAGGATATCCAGGGCTTGCTGTAGTAGGAGAGCTGGATGTTTTTGTGCTTGCCTTTAGTCATCTGGTTGTCTCTAGTATTGGCTCTGGTATTCCCTGAGAGTAGCAAGCCTCTAAGACTGGTTGTCTCAGATTGCAGCAGGTATCCCAAAAGCTAGACACAACTGTGGGCAGGTGTAGTCCCCTCCCCCCCAAGCCTGCTTCAGGCTGAGGGCAAGACCTGCTGCCTCTGAAGGTGGGCCACAGGAAGCTACCTAAGGTGTGGCTTTCCAGCTAAGGTCAGTTCCTTTGTTGTGCTAAATGCCTCTGTGCTTCTCCTGGACCTTGTTTCCTGCCTAGGCATTCCACAGTGGACATTCTGGGCTGCATCCAGGTGTCTGCTGACTGAATCCAGGGGCCTACACAGACTTGGCTGAGGGCAGGGCCTACCCTCTCATAACCCAAAGATCCTAAAGTAAAGATTGAGATGCTTTGATTGGGGAATCATCTTAGCATCTTTATTTCTCTCCCACCTAGTCTAATTTCAGTCCCAGTTCGCCTCCCCGGGAACCCAGTTTGTTTTGTGGGTGGACTGTGGACAGTGTACCCCAACAGGTAGGGGTTTGGTGTGCAGATCCTCAATTGCAGGTGGAGGTATAGACCAGATGGAAGATGAAGCTGGTTGTCTTGGGTTTCACAGGTAGGATGAGGACTCCCTGGATACAGGCAGAACTCTAGGCTGGGGAGTTGGGTACCAATCCTGAGATTGCATGTAGAGGTGTGGACTGGAAGGAAGATGGGGGTCCCATAGGATGACTGCTGGGTTTGCTGGGGTTTCAGCAGGTGGGGATTAGGGATGAGTGTCTCACTTGAGTGTCTCTAATGGGAGCAGGCTCTCCTCTACCCCTAGAAGTAGGCAGATATAGTGTGTAGTGCCTACTACCCTGCTTTAAGTTCCAGGTGGACTATACTACCAGCTTCTTGCAGGTTCCCTTGGATCCATGGATAAAAAAAAAAACACATATACATTAGCTTATTTTTGCTATGCTTTGGCTCAATGGCTGAGCTCTTCTAACCCTTCTTTGGCTATCCCAACCTTTCCACTCCCAACTCAGCATCCTAAACCTGCCCTCAACTTTAGCTGCTCAGTTACTTTTAGTTCTAGCTCAGTACCCTAAATCTGCCCTCAGCTCAGTTGGTCACTAATCTCTCTTCTTCTACCCCAGGTCCAGTCAGGGCAGGGGCTGAAGGACACTCTCCCCGATATCTCACATGGCTGATGACTCTTTCAGAAAGCACATGCTTTCTCTCCTCCCTTGAATCTACTAGCTTGCCTGTAGGAAAACTGGAAACACTGCCTATTCCACCCAGCTCATTGGACACTAGCATGGTTATTGATCAAAAAAGAACCAATTAGGGAACAGGACCTCAGGGTTTACACACAGATGTTCAGAGCATCAGAATCATTCACTACAGTCAGAGCTGCAGTCTGGGAGTCTAAATCATAGTTTAAATATTCTGGCTTTTTCATTGGGCCATTCAATACTCACAATACCTCTAACTGTCTATAATTCTCATCTAATTAGAAGCATTTATATAAAGCATTAAAATAATTCTTGAATTCCAAGAAAATAGTATAAAACTTGAAACTATTATTAAATAGTTACTGAGTTTTCTCTATATCTTTATTTAGAAATTTAGAAACTGTGAGGGGGTAATATGCCATAATAAATCTTCAACAGACATCCCTAGACAGCAACCTCTCATTCACAGTAGCTAACCCTAGCAACCAGCTTACTGTCATAGATCATCTTAGTGATAAGATTAAGTGGAGAGACTTTGATTTTAAGTAATCAAATCAAATTTATGTAATTTATGTGCTTCACGGAATTCACCACTCTCTGGATGCTATAAGGAGAACTTCATATGAATGTCTATGAGGTTCTTTGAGGTCACCATAAATTGCCAGTAATTAAAATAATTCAATCATTATCTTTAATTAACCCCTCTAACTATCTAGTATTTATTTTATCTGTTTCTGTTGAGGGACTTCCCATTTAAAAGGGCTTATGGAGGATAGCTGGTTCTATTGTAGAAGCAAATTCACTTTCCAAAATGAATTTGCTTTTCTATGAGAAATGCACAAACTGGAGCTGAAGCTACAGACAGAAGTTTTTATGGTACAGAGCTTACCAGGTAGAGTGCTGCTCTGTATTTGAGAGGGTCCTACCTTGCCAAATCCTCACTCTGTCTACCAAACATGGGTGGTACATGGGATGAGCTTGTATATGGGTGTATACAAAGTTTTCTTACCTTACTTTTAAAAGTTGGAAAACACAATTTTTCATTCTGTTCCTTTCCTCCATCCTGTGGCCTCTCTGCAACCAGAAAAGCACTCTGTCTGGGCATTGTTTGACCATTCTTTCAAGCTGAAACTATAAGCAACACTATTATGTACTAATTAGTCAACATATTCAAAACAGAATCAATAAAAATAGTGTTCAGTAAGAAATGTAAAGCATAAGAGGAAATAATAAAAATTTTCTGGATTAATTTTGTACCAAGCAATAGCAGCCCAAGGAAGCAGGGTGAGGATGCTCAACATATCCACTGTCTCATCCCATCCCCTGCTCTCTTCTGTGAAGAGGTGGACCATCACCATCTCCATAACAGTTATTTTGCCATTTTCCTGTTTGTTCCCTCCATTTTTTGTCTTATACTTACTGTCTTTTTTTTTTTTTGTATTATGCACTTCAATATGTTTATTCAAATTCCTGTCTTAAAAAGTGCTGAGGAGATTTTGGCTAATAATATGAGCCAGTGGCAGACAAATTCATCAGTCTATCTCCTCTCAGCCCCAATTTGGGAGATTCATAAAATATCAGAGCCCTGGTGCAAATCTGTAATCCCAGCACTTAGAAAGCTGAGGCAGGAGTATTACTCTTGGAAGTCTCTCTAAGATTCTTAGACTGAAAAAGATAAAGAATATAAGAAATAAACACTTGAAACGAGCCTCACAAAAGGGATTCTAAGGGTGCTGGAGAGAGCTATAGAAAGGGTACAATGTTAATAGTTGTGGTTTTAGCTAACTTCTGACTGGTTAATTTGCTTGTATTTCCCTATTTAAACTTCACTGTAATTAATGACAGACGTGTAATTTCTGATTCACATGTAAGAAAACAATAAATTAGAGAATTTATGTATCTTGCTTAAACTTAAACAGTAAATGCATAAGCTGAAATTCAGGCTGATCTGATTTCAAATCAATAGGTCATTCAATGGCCTCATCTTATCTCTTTCAGTTTTAAATAATCCTGAACAGGAGTCTATAAATTCCCATTCTGCACACATAAAGCAGTAAGATAATAATAAGTAAAGTGATAAGGGATTAAACTATAGTAGTATAAGAAAGTTGTAAAACACAAGTGAATGCCTGTTTCTGTCTATATGGTGTGAATGTTCAAGTCTAACTCCACATAAATATGAAAAGACTTTCCTTTCTCCCTCCAGGGTTGAAGAGAATAGTCTTCCACTGTGGATGAAAAGAGATGAGATTAAACTGTTATCACATGAAACCACATTCAGACTGGATTTCAAAATATTTCTACTTTTAAATGGGTCCCCTAGAGGAAACGGGGCTAAAAATTTCCTAAATAAATAATAATAAATGTTCTGTTCCATGTCTGTATCACAAAGAGATTACTGTGCCATGCTGGCACTTAGAAAATGAGAAATGTCAAAACAAATAAACTGCCAAATCCATACTGAATCATGACAAATTGATTTGGAAACCATGTTTTCTCCTATCAGGTGCGGCTTCTCTAGATGGATTGTTCCACATTTTTCATACTGACTCTGAGGTCTTTAACTCACCTTATTGAGAGTAGAAAGGCAATGTAGTAGTTCTAGAAGGCATATGACAGAATGCTTTAAAAGAAATATTTATCATTACTTCCTTGAGTTTATATTTCATGTTGCCCTCAAAGAGAGTTGCAACTTTACCAAATTTTTATTCTGGGAAAAATACTACAAATATCTATAACTGTTTCTATGTTCATCCATTTTATTATTATTATTTCATTCTGAATACTTATAACAAAAGTATCAGCTTAAAATCACACAGAATTCTAATTTCTGGTATCTACCAGAGTTCAATTACTCCTGAAGAGATATGTAAACTACCCATGTTGTGTCTGAGAAGAACTTGCTGAAAGCTGTTTCTGCCCTAGCAAACTAATACTTTTATGTTAATATTCAGGATCATATTTTTTATTTATTTTAATTTTTTTATTATTTTATTTACACTTCAGTCTTTGCCTGATTCCCAACCCCCCTCCCACAGTTCCTCATCACATTCCTCCTCCCTCTTGCCTCTGAGAGTGTTTTTCCCTCCACCCCCCAAGACTCCCCTTTCCCTGGGACCTCAGGTCTCTCCAGGATTAAGCATATCTTCCCCCACTGATACCAGATCAGGCAGACCTCTACTGTATAAGTGCTAGGGTCCTTGGACTGGCTGTGTATGCTCCTGGTTGGTGGTTCAGTCTCTGGGAGTTCCCTGGGTTCTGGGTTAGTTGAGATTGCTGGTCTTCCTATGGGATTGCTCTCTCCTTCAGCTTCTTTAATCCTTCCCCTAATTCAACCATAGGGGTTCCCAACTTCAGTCCAATGGTTGGGTGTAAGTATCTGTGTCTATCTCAGTCAGCTGCTAGTAGGGCCTCTCAAAGGGCACCCATGCCAGGCTCCCATCTGTTATCACACAACAGCATCACTAGTAGTGTCAGGCCTTGGTGCACACCCCTGCCCCATGAGATGGATCTCAAGATGGGCTGGTCATTGGACTGCCTATCCTTCCATCTCCATTTTTCTCCCTGCAGTTCCGTTAGACAGGAACAATTCTGGGTTAGAAATTTTGATTGTGAGTTAGAAATCCTGTCTCTCCACTTGAGACCCTATCTACTGGAGATGGACTCTTCAAGTTCCCTCTCCCCAATGATGGGTATTTTGGTTAAGGTCACCACCATTGAGTCCTTAGATTCTCTCACCTCCCAGGTCTCTGGTAAGTTCTAAAAGGTCCCCATTATTCCCACTGCAAAGGCCACTTGTTCATCCTCTTGGACTTCTGGGCTTCTTTCCTTTTCTCCATCCCTATCTGATTCTGTTCCCTCTTTTCCTCTACCCCTCCCCTCTCTCAGGCCCTTCCTTCTCTCTGTCTTCCTTGGTTAGTTCTTTCCCCCTTCTGCATAAGATTAAACCATTCTCACTTGGGCCTTTATGCTGTTACACTTCTAATTGTCTGTAGGTTATATCTTAGGTATCCTCTACTTTTTGACTAATATCCACTTATTGGGAGTACCTATCTATCATGGATGTCCTTTTGGGTCTGAGCTACCTCACTTATGATGATACTTTCTGGTTCTATCCACTTGCCTGCAAAATTCATGATGCTCTTGTTTTTAATAGCTGAATAATATTCCATTGTGTATCCATTCTTCAGTTGCTTCAGTAGATGAGCATCTGGGTTGTTTCCAGTTTCTGGTTATCACAAATAAGGCTGCTATGAACATGGTGAAGCACATGTCCTTTGGTATGGTGAGGCGTCTTTGGAGTATATGCCCAAGAGTGGTAGAGTTGGGTCTGCAGGTAGATCTATTTCCAGTCTTCTGAGGAACCTCCAGATTGATTGTACCAGTTTGCAATCCCACTAGCAATGGAGGACTGTCCCCCTTTCTCCACATTCTTGCTAGCATGTACTGTCTCTTGAGTTTTTATCTAAGCCATTCTGCTTGGTGTGAGGTAGACTATCAGGGTCATTTTGATTTGTATTTCTCTGATGACTAAAGACTTTGTACATTTCTTTAAGTGATTCTTAGCCATTCAAGATTCTGCTGTTATGAAGTCTCTGTTTAGCTCTGTACCTCATTTTTCAAATTGGGTTATTTGGTGGTTTTTTTTTTTTTTTTGAGTTTAATTTCTTGAGTTCTTTATATATTTGGACATTAGTCTTCTGTTGAATATAGTGTTAGTAAAGACCTTTCCCCAATCTGTAGGTTGCTGATTTGTCCTATTAAAGTTGTCTATTGCTTTATAGAAGCTTTTCAGTTTCATGAGATCCCATTTACCAATTGTTGATCTTAAAGCCTCAGCCACTGGTGTGCTGTTGAGGAAATTTCCCCCGTAACCATGGGAAACACTTTCTCTTCTATTAGATTCAGTCTATCTGGCTTTATGTTGAAGTCCTTGATACACTTGGACTTGAGCTTTGTGTGAGATGATAAATATGGATCTCTTTTCAGTCTCACATAAAAACTGATATTTAGACCAGTACCATTTATTGAAGATGGTTTTTTTTTTTTTCATTATATGTTTTTGGATTCTTTATCAAAGATCAAGTGCCTTTAAGTGTGTGGTTTTATTTCTGGATATTCAGTTCTATTCCATTGATCAACATGTCTGTCTCTGTACCAATACCATACAGTTTTTAATCACTATTGCTGTAGCATAGCTTGAGGTCAGGGATGATGATTTTCCTGGAACCTGAAGCTCTTTTATTGTTGAGAATATTTTTTTAGCTATCCTGGGTTTTTTCTTTTTCTTTATGAAGTTGAGAATTGCTCATTTCATGTCTGTGAAGAATTGTGTTGAAATTTTGATGGGGATTGCATTGAATCTGTAGATTGCTTTCCGCAGGATAGCCATTTGGACTATATTAATTCTGCCAATCCATGAGCATGGGAGATCTTTCCACCTTCTGAGATCTTCTTTAATTTATTTCTTCAGAGACTTGAAGTTCTTGTCATATAGATCTTTCACTTCCTTAGTGAGAGTTACAACAAGGAATTTTATATTTTTTTTTTTTGTGACTATTGTGAAGGGTGTTGTTTCCCTAATTTTTTTCTCATCCTATTTATTCTTTGTGTAGAGAAAGGCCACTGATTTGTTTGTTTTATATCCAGCTACTGCACTGAAGCTGTTTATCAAGTTTAGGAGTTCTGTGGTGGAATTTTTAGAGTCATTTATATATACTAGTTTGGGAACAAGCTAAAGTCTTTTGGCCTAGGCATTCATAAGTAATTCAGTCTCAGAGTTGCTATTTTGGGGAACAAAAGGGCCACATGGAAAAGATGTATGATACATTTCTGATTTCTATTTTTATGGTAAAGTGATATTTCTCACAGTCTTTGCCAATTTTGCTATGCTATGCTAAGATTTCAAAGGAAAAGAAATTTGAACTAGCAGAAAGAATGTGAACTTTGCTGTTGGATGAGTCTGGACTTAAGCTTGAGCCCTGTACATTTTTGCTTTTATAACCTTCACTGGCCATTGTGTTATGAGGCATCTTTGCCAGACACACTTAAAGCCAAAGGAAAGTCTTTACTTTTACTAGCCAGCCTGTGGATGCACAGGAAACTCATGTTTTATGCACATACAAAACCCAACACATCCTGGTTTGATGCTCTTCCATTAGCAAGAAATATTAGAAATGAGTGGAGCTACAAAATCTAAGAATTTAAAGCTGGCACATTTAAAGACTATCCTAGAACTATGAACTATGATGGCTTTGGTATTTATTCTTGTATTGGCAGGTGTTGGAGTTTATATGCTGTGCTCTTAAGTCAGAATGGTGCCTTTAACATTGCAGCAGTTGTGCTAAGGTCTAGGAACCTAATACATTCTGCTAGGGACATCAAACAGTGACAGGGACTGCCTGCAGTAGGCCTGGATGGAGACATCTCAGAAGCCAGTGGCAGCTTCTTGTAGAAAAGGATTGTGTCTGGGACCCTGAGAAGCAGGAGACATATCTCTCCAGGGGACCTGCAATCTGAAATAAGAGACTTCCTGCAGTAGGCCTAGATGGAGACATCTCAGTAGCCTGAGGCAGCTCTTTGTAAAAACAGTTGTTCCCATTTCTCCTAACCTTCACATCTCTATAGATTTCATTTGTGTGTGACTGCTTTTCAGTTGGCCTTGGTGTGCATAATTATTCTATTCTGACTTTCTTACTTCTTTCTCCTGCTTTGGTGAATTCTATGAAACTAGATGTTCCTTGATGTAATGATTCTTAAACAATAAAAAAAAAATTGAGGCATGGGACACAGCACAGCATAATCCTAATGGCCCAGGTGCATGCTGTGTGTTCTCATCTTGGAAACAATGTAATAACTGCACAATGGTAGTTCCAGATTAATGCTTGACTTACAAAGGAAGTTTGAAGAAATTAGAAAATTAAATAGAGTCAACATTGAGACCCCAAGAGAGAAAAAAAAAACTAATGAAGTTAAGAAATAAGTTTTTTTTGTTTGTTTGTTTGTTTGTTTGTTTTTTCGAGACAGGGTTTCTCTGTATAGCCCTGGCTGTCCTGGAACTCACTTTGTAGACCAGGCTGGCCTCGAACTCAGAAATCCGCCTGCCTCTGCCTCCCTAGTGCTAGGATTAAAGGCGTGCGCCACCACGCCCGGCTAAGAAATAAGTTTTGTATAACATTTGAGAGTGGTTCCTGGATAAGCAAGTATAGAATATGTAAAATCTTTCATTAGTAAAACTAGGTTAAAACATTGGGACTCTTAGGAGAGTCATTGTGTGCAATATGCAGAAGCAGAAAGCTAGTGGAACTATTGAGTTAAGGTATTCAAAAGAATAACCATATCCCACAAAGGATAAAGAATTACAATTGTTCCTCAAAGTTTCAAGCTTCCCTATTCCCAAACCTAAAGCCAAAATAATAATAATTGCAAACTTATCATTACTTAAATTTAACTATCCTGTTATGGAGTATTTGTGAATGTGTGTGTGTTTGTATATTTATACATAGACACATATGATGTTTGAAAATTATAAAGCAATTTAATAGTTAACAATGGGTTGCATAGTGCTTTCTATGTATTTAAGCCCTTTTAAGGCAAAGGAGAGATATTTGTTGGTAAAAGATGATATTTTAAGAAACTTTAATGCATGTGGTGAAATCAACTGGCTGTATATTTGGGCCATATTTCATCACCAATCTATTAGTCTGTCAATTTAGTAGTACTGTTAAAACCGTAGTTTTACTATAATAAAAACCTTTCTGACTAGGAGTGGTGGCAAATGTTTACAATCCCAGCATTCTGGAGGCTGAGGTGTGAGAATCATGATTTTGAGGTCAGCCTGGGCTACACACAAAGTAAGTTCAAGGCCAGAGTGTACTACAGTGTAAAGTTCTGTCTCAAAATCCTGTTAACGTCAATAACAACAGAAAGCTATATGTTTAATTGGGGAAATTTTTTATTTAATACTTTTCACTTTTTATTCTTTAAAACTTATTTTATTTATTTATCTATAAGCACTTTTTCTTAGAGTTTGGAATTTAGGTAGTCCCATTATTTTCATAGTTAGAAAAGAGTTGAAGTCCCTATGGAGTTAATATATCTGGATCAAGTGAAACCAGCACTCTAATACCTTCCATTTGGAATCTGCAAAGGAATCCTCACATGGGTTCAGCTTGCCAGCTGTAGTATCAGTAGATACTTTCTTACCACATCCTGGCAGAGGATATAGGCTGTCAAACAACCCTGAGTAGGGTGTATCTCTACTAGCTCCCAAACTTCTAGTCTTCTCTATGTCAGATGTGAAAGAGGAAGTTCCTCTCCGGCTTCTTGATAGAGAGCTAAGGTTAAGAGATTGTTGAGAAGCTAAATTGATCATAAAAAATGCAGAGGAAATGCACAATGAGCAGAAAATATGACCAGCATGAAAGCATAGGGATTCAGATGAACTGAGCCAGAGGGCAAAGACATCCAATTTGGACTAGAGTTTTAAGCATGCAAGAACAGCTTTTATGCATTTTGGGAAGCTGAAGACTTTGGTTCCTAAGTATATCTCCAGTGTATTGGACTGGTTTATTAGTGTCTTTTCCCTCTTTTATCATTTACATTAAGTTTTTAGTTTCTCAAGCCTTGAATAAGTTGAATGCTTTTTTCCCCACCACCAAGGAGAAGAAAGGCCCAGATTAATTATGCCCCAATACAGGGGAACGCCAGGGCCAAAGTAGGAGTGGGTGGGCAGGGGAGCAGGGAGGGGGGAGGGGGGAGGGGGGAGGGGATTTTCGGGATAGCAGTTGAAATGTAAATTAAGAAAATATCTAATAAAAAATGCTGAAAAAAAAAAAAGAAGTCCTTGGGACTTCTCTGGGGAGAATGGAAACAACCCTGTTTTCTCTGGGATCTACAGCTGTAATTATTGTGTAAGCCTAGGATGACTGGAAGCCATCTTCATTGTCACAAATGCAGGTAGCATAATAGACTGTGAGGTGGTTCTTTTCTGGATTCTTCTAGATCCACCAAACTTAAGAATCACTTCAAAATGTGGGAATTAGATACTTCTAAATGATGTCTTACTTTTGTGTGTGTTTGTCACATACATTCTCTCTCCTTTATCTTCTCTCTCTCTCCCTCCACCTTCTCTCTGTGTGTCTGTATATATGTGCACACATTTGTATGTATGTATGTGAAGGCTAAAGGTAGATTAGGTGTCTCATAAATTTCTCTACATTTTATTTATTTAATTTTAGAATAGCTCTTATTTATTCTCTGACAATTTTGTATAGGCATACCATGCATCTTAAATATATACAACCAAAATTTTCCCTCTAGGAAAATCTCTCTAGGATACTCCTATAATATCCATTCCCATCATCAAGTTCTCTTCCATTTTTCTTTATAATGTACTGAGTCCAATCAGTACTGACTGCACTTACATGGATATGGGGCCATGCACAGGAGCCTGGCAAGGCTACTAGTAACTATACGCTAGAAGGAAAATCCCTCTCCCTTCACCAGCAATTATCAATTGTCAAAAGCTCTCCCTGCTAAGTGTCGAACCTCATATGCCACTTGCTCATCTCTGTTGAAGTGTTGATTGGCTTGATCTTGTGCAAGTAACTGTAGCTGTCATGAGCTCAAGAGTGAAATGCTACGTTCTGATCAAAAGATGTTATAGTACTTACCTCTCATCTTTTTGATACTATGTTCTTTCTAGTCCCTTTCTCTGATGTTCCCTGGTATGTGTGAAGAGTTCATTTGATATAAATGTCCCATTGAAGACTGAGAACTCAACAGTACACTTATTCTCAGCACCGTGACCAGTTGTGAGTCTCAGTATTGACTGTTGCTCACTGAAAATAGAAACTTAACTGACCAATGTTGAAGAAGGTACTAATCTAGCTATCTAAATGTAAATATTTAGAAGGTAGAGTTAGAATATGTCAATTTAACAAGACAACTATAGTGGATCCTCTTCATTCCTTCACAGGCTTATGACCTCCAAGATCAAGGAATCTTGACCAGGTTTATGTAAATCTTACTTTTTGAGACAAGGTCTTTTACTGAACCCAAAGCCAGTCAACTTGGTTAGATGGAATATCCAGGAAGCTTCAATGCTCCACTCTTTGTATAAACTACTGAGCTCATTTGGTTTCATTTACATATGCTTGTGCTTAGGGCTGACCACATGGAATTAGAAAAATTTATCAGGTGGATCATCCCTGGAGAAAACTGATCCTCCCTTTATCAGCTGGTATTGATTTTACCTATAGATCTTCATCTAGGTGTGGGAATTTGTAAAAATTTTGCATTCACATTGGCTTGTTATTATGCAGGTCTTATGAATGTATCAATATTATTGAGATTTCATGGTTGCAGCTTCTCTGTCATATCTACAAGATAGTTTGTAGTAGCAGGCCTCCTACTTCTGTGCCTCTTAAATCTTTCCACTCATTCTTATGCAATTTTCCTTGGACTTTATGTATAGGAGTTTCACTGTAGATGTGCCAATAGAGGCTGGGAACCCCAAACTGCTTACTTTCTTCATTTTGATGAAGATTATATCTCCGGAATGCTCTGCAAATGATCTGCTTCAAAAGAAGCCTCTTTGATGAGGGGCAAGAGTTATATTTATATGTTGGGGATTCCAGTTCTTGAGAGTTTGTTATCATTGCTTTCAATAACCTTTATTTGAGTACAAAGCTTAACATAGGATTTGATTTAAACCAGAAGCTAAATAAGGCAATTAAATGAATGGCTAGAATCTTCAATTGATTTAAAAATAGTAATACAAATTAATATCAATATAATAAAAATGTGGCATATAGACATAATTCAATGATTTCTAAATTAAAATATAATTATATCATTTCCCCCTTTCTCTGCCCCCGTTAAACCTCCATCTTGTGCCCCAACTTACTTTTTTCTCTCTCAAATTCAGGGCCTCTGTTATACTTTTCTTTAATATTTATATATGTATATGTATATTCCTAAATACATAAATAAAATCTGAACAATTAAGTTTTGATTAGCTCTAGAGAAAAATGAATCTATGAAATATACAGGAAAATGGGTAGGTCTGGAAATTATTTATTAAGATAATCAATAATCAGAAAGCAGATATTTGCTTTCTCTTATATATATATACTAGAATTTACTACCCCCCCCCCAATGAATGTAGACAAGAGACAAGAGAACATTTGCACTATGAAATAGAAAGTGGTCCCAAAGGGACAGGGAGTTGGAGAGATACAGAGCCAGCAGAAGTAACTAAAACAATTTATACAATGCCATAACCAATCAATAATGTAATAAGTGTACAAACTATCTTTCAAGAAAATAAAGTAGCTTTCCTGTGAATCTAGTATATCTGCACAGCTCTGGCAATGCTGAGCTGCCACTGCTGGTTCTGGATTGATTCCTTAAAGTTCTTTTGTTAATAATTGGCATTTTCCAGTCTGGCGGTTTCTCAGAAAACTGGACATAGTACTACCGAAAGATCCAGCAATACCTCTACTGGGCATATACCCAGAAGATATTCCAACTGGTAACAAGGACACATGCTCCACTATGTTCATAGCAGCCTTATTTATAATAGCCAGAAGCTGGAAAGAACCCAGATGTCCCTCAACAGAGGAATGGATACATAAAATGTGGTACATTTACACAAAGGAGTACTACTCAGCTATTAAAAACAATGAATTTATGAAATTCTTGAGCAAATGCATGTATCTGGAGGATATCATCCTGAGTGAGGTAACCCAATCACAAAAGAAGTCACTTAATATGCATTCACTGATAAGCGGATATTAGCCCAGAAACCTAGAATACCCAAGATACAATTTCCAAAACACAAGAAAATCAAGAAAGACCAATGTGTGGATACTTCATTCCTCCCTAGAATAGGGATAAAAATATACATGGAAGGAGGTGCAGAGACAAAGTTTGGAGCTAAAATGAAAGGATGGGCCATCCAGAGAGTGCCCCACCTAGGTGGTCCATCACATAATCAGCCACTAAATGCAGACACTACTGCATAAGCCAGCAGGATATTGCTGAAAGGACCCTGATATAGCTGTCTGCTGTGAAGCTTTGTCAGTCCCTGACAAATACAGAAGTGGATGCTCACAATCATCTATAGGGCAGAACATAGGGTCCCCAATGTAGGAGCTAGAGAGAGTACCCAAGCGCTGTAGGGGTCTGCAACCCTATGGATGGAACAACAATATGAACTAATCTGAATCCCCAGAGCTCATGTCTCTAGCTGCATATGTATTAGAAGATGGCGTAGCTGGCCATTATTGGGGAAGACAGGCCCTTGATCTAACAATGTTTATATGTCCCAGTACAGGGGAATGCCAGGGCCAAGTAGTAGGAGTGGGTAGCTAGGGTAGCAGGGTAGGGGGAGGGTATAGGGGACTTATGGGATAACATTTGAAGTGTAAATGAAGAAATTATCTAATAATAAATAAATAAATAAATAGATAGATAAATAAATAAATAAGTTGGCATTTTCACTTTTCTCAAGAGAGTATCTAGAACAGCCCTCATAAAAAAGAAGTCACATAATGTTACCCTTCACTGAACACCTAGAACAAAAGGCAATGTGCTTATAATGTCTTATGAAGCACTGTCCTTATAATGTCTTATGAAGCCTCTCTTTCCCTTTGTGATGTTGCCACCCATCATACACCTTCCCCTTATTCCTCAGCCATCTTGACCTCCTTGTTCTTTCTTGAACATATTTCTATCATGGCGCCTTTGTACAGTGTGCTTTATTTTCTGTTATTTTGTTGTTGTTGTTTTGTTTTTTGTTTTTAATTAGTAGTCAGATAGCTATCCTTTTACTTCATTAAAACCATTTCTCACTCCTGCAAAAGGTATACTAGCCATGTTATTTTTTCCTTTTCTGCCACCGCATTTTAAATGTAACTGGGAACTTTATCACCTGCCTTCTATATTGTGTTATGTATTCTTAGTCCATACTCAACAGAATGTAACTTCTACAAACACTAAATATTGGTATGCTTCTTGTTTTGTGATAGTTAGTGCTTGGGACAGTGCTTGGCTTCACAAATACTATTGAGTAAATACATAAATTTTTGATTAAGTTCAGTGATGGGGAAGATTTCCATTGGTTATGAGGTAGAAAGAAATTTAAGCAGCTAGAAAGTAGAAAAAACAAATCTCTACCAGGGTTAGTGAAATGACTGATCATAGTTGTCAACTTGACACATACATGGAGACAGAACTTCAACTGAGGTGTTGCCTCCATCAGATTGGCCAGTGGACATGTCTACACAGCATTTTACTGACTGCTAATTGATGTAGCAGTGTAAAAGTAACTTTTATTCTCCTTTTGTAATTGTTGTCTGGAAGGCTTACTACCTCGTTCTGCTAACATAGGCCTAGTCCTGGAAGCTTCTAGCCACCTTACAGCCTAATCTAGGCCTAGAATATATTCAGCCTCTGAGACTTGCTGCTGAATAAGATCATCCTTTCTTGTTCTTTCTGAACTCTAGCAAGTTAGTTCAACTCAGCTGTTCTGGCTCAAACACCTCTCCCAGTGGAGTTATCCAATCTGGCTTTTCTCTTGGCCTCCAAATTGCTCTACTTGCTCTCAGTCTAACTCTTGAAATCTCTTCTAATCTTCTTCCCATTCTCTTGCTCATTTTGTCTTTACACATGTCTAGGTTGTTCTCTCTTCAACTTGTCTCTGTAAAACTTTCCTGGTAAAACTACCTCCTTCTCCCTCTCTGTGCTGCTCTACTCTCCCTCTCAACTGTTACTGTACAGTCCATGAACTCTACTACTCTCCCGTATTATACACTCTTATTCCTGTACTTTTTCTTTATTTATTTTTCTTTATTTATTTGTCCTCTTTTTATACTCCAGGTTTTATTCCTCTTCCTGTCCACCCTCTGACTTTTCCACATCCCATACCTCCTCTCTGCCCCATCTCCACGAGGATGTCCCCACCCCCATTCCCCACCTCACTAGACCTCTAACCTGGGGCCTCGAGTCTCTTGAGAGTTAGGTGAATCTTCTCTAACTGAACCCAAACCTGTCAGTCCTCTGCTGTATATGTGTTGGGGGCCTCATATCAGCTGGTGTATGCTGCCTGTTGGTGGTCCAGTGTCTGAGAGATCTCGCTGGTCTAGGTTCATTGAGACTGCTGGTACACTCTTTCCTATTGTAAATTCATTTTCCTATCTCTTCTAATGAGAGTTGGAAATATCCTATTCTGTCAAAAGTTCTCTGATTCATCACTTTTTCTGTCACTCAATTAGACATTACTTTTAAAAGTCGATGCTTTCTCCTACAAGCTTTACCTTAATTGTTTGGGATTAAAGGTGAGTACTAAGGGCTTGTTTGTATTTCAGCCAGAAGGACTAAATTGTCTGCTAAAGCCTGAGCTATATCTTACCTAGGATCAGGTTCAAAATCCTTTAACAAAATCTCAGTCCACTGTGGGAGTTGCCATCCTTGGGCAGGTAGGCCTGGTATTTGTAAGAAAGCTAGATGTTCAAGCCAATAAGTAGTATTCCTCTGTGGTCTCTACTTTAGTTCCTGATTCTAGATTCCTGCCTTGAATTATTTGGCTTCTTAGTGATAAACTTTAACTGGTAAGCCAAATAAATCTTTTCTTTCTCTGGTTACTCTCAGTTATTGTGTATCATAGAAACAGAACACTAAAACAATAACCCTGAACTAATTTGTCTGGATTCCGATGACCTATGCATCTGTTTCATTTCTACCTGATCTGCACCTGATATCTCTGTTTCCTGATTGAGAGGTAGTCGGTGTCCCAAGAATCTGATCCAATAGATCTTGCTATAAATATACTCAGAATATGGTCTTAGTGGTTATTCATACATGCTGCCAACCCACACCTCCAAAGGAATTGATGTCTATCTTTTTCTTTCAAAACTGCAGCTGTTGGATTCATTGGTTCTTCCTGGGTCAGCTTTCATTGTCTTCTACCAACAGAGAAGGATAAAGAGGGCAAGTGACTACAGAGGCTACCCTGTCACTACATGGATGTCACCATTAGCATTGTTCAGGTTAGTTAGAACTCCCAGTTTACTTAGGCAGTTCACTTCAAACACTAGGTACATTTTGCCTCTGTTGGTGTGGTGACATTTCATTCTACCCATTCCTCTATTAATATCTGACATTGTTTTCTTTATTTTATTAGATATTAACTTTATTTACAATTCAAATGTTATCCCCTTTCCTAGTTTTCCCTCCAGAAACCACCTATACCATCTCCCCTCTCCCTGCTTCTATGACAGTGTTCCCCTACTCACCCACCCACTCTAGCTTCCCTGACTTGCCATACTTCTACACTACGGCATCAAGCCATCAAGGACCAAGGGACTCTCCTCCCACTGAGTCTGACAAGGCCTTCTTCTGCTACACATGAGGCTGGAGCCATGGGTCCCTCCTTTTGTACTCTTCGGTTGGTAGTATAGTCCCAGGAGCTCTCAAGGTCTGGTGGGTTGATGTTGTTCGTCCTATGGGGTTTCAAATACCTTCAGCTCCTTCAGTCCTTTCTCCAACTCCTCCATTGGTGACCCTGTGTTCAGTCCCATGGTTGGCTATGAGCATCCACCTCTGTATTTACCAGGCTCTGGAAGAACCTCTTAGGAGACAGCTCTATCAGGCTCCTTTTAGCATGCACTTCTTGGAATCCACAATAGTGTCTGGGTTTGGTAACTGTATGTGGGAATGGATCTCCAGGTGTGGAGGTCTCTGGATGGCCTTTCCTTTAGTCTCTGCTCCACACTTTGTCTCTGTATTTCCTCCCATGGGTATTCTGTTTACCCTTCTAAGAAGGGCTGAAGTATGTACACTTTGGTCTTCCTTTTTGAGCGTCATGTGGTCTATGAATTGTATTTAGGGTTTTTTAAGTTTTGGGGCTAATATCCACTTATCAGTGAGTGCATACCAGGCATGTTCTTGTGTGATTGGGTTGCCTCACTCAATATAATATTTTCTAGTTCCATCCATTTGCCTAAGAATTTCATAAATTCATTGATTTTAATAGCTGAGTAATTGTGTAAATGTACCACATTTTCTGTATCCATTCCTTTGTGAAAGACATCTGGCTTCTTTCCAGGTTCTGTCAATTATAAATATGGTTGCTATGATCATAGTGGAGCATGCATCCTTGTTATATGTTGGAGCATTTTTGGGTGTATGACCAGGAGTGGTATAGCTAGGTCCTCAGGTAGTACTATGTCCAATTTTCTGAGCAACCACCAAATTGATTTCCAGAGTAGTTGTACCAGCTTGCAATCCCACCAACAATGGAGGAATATTGCTCTTTCTCCACATCCTTGCCAACATCTGCTGTCACCTGATTTTTTTGATCTTAGACATTCTGACTGGAGTGAGGTGGAATCACAGGGTTGTTTTGATTTGCATTTCCCTGTTGACTAAGGATGTTGAACATTTCTTTAGGTGCTTCTCAGCCATTCAGTATTCCTCAGTTGGGAATTCTTTGTTTAGCTCTGTACCCCATTGTTACTAGGGTTATTTGTTTCTCTGGAGTCTAGCTTCTTGAGTTCTTTGTATATATTGGATATTAGCCCTCTATTGGATGTAGGGTTGGTAAAGATCTTTTTCTACTCTGTTGGTTGCCATTTTCTCTTATTGACAGTGTCCTTTGCCTTACAGAAGCTTTGCTATTTTATCAGGTCCCATTTCTCAATTCTTGATCTTAGAGAATAAGGCATCGGTGTTCTGTTCAGTACATTTTCCCCTGCACCCATGTGTTTGAGGCTCTTCCTCACTTTTTCTTCTATTAGTTTCAGTGTAAGTGTGGAGGTTCCTGATCTACTTGGACTTGAGCTTTGTACAAGGAGATAAGAATGGCTGGATTTGCATTCTTCTACATGCTAACTGCCAGTTGAGCCAGTACCATTTGTTGAAAATGCTGTCTTTTTTCCACTGAATGGTTTTGGCTCTTTTGTCAAAGATCAAGTGAATGTAGGTGTGTGAGTTCATTTCTGGGACCTCAATTATATTCAGTTGATTTACCTACCTGTTTCTGTATGAATACCATGCAGTTTGCTTCACTATTATTCTGTAATGCAGCTTGAGGTCAGCAGTTGGTGCTTGCCCAAGAAGTTCTTTTTATGTTGAGAATATTTTTCACTATCCTGATTTTTTTTTTGTTATTCCAGAAGAAATCGCAAATTTCTCATTCTAACTCTATGAAGAATTGAGTTAGAATTTTGATGAGAATTACATTAAATCTGTAGATTGCTTTTGGCAAGGTGGCCATTTTTACTATATTAATCCTGCCAATCCATGAGCATTGGAGATCTTTCCATATTTTGAGATCTATAATCTCTTTCCTCAGAGACTTGAAGTTCTTGTCATACAGATCTTTCACTTGCTTGGTTAGAGTCACACCAAGGCATTCTATATTATTTGTGACTATTTTGAATGGTGTAGTTTTCCTAATTTGTTTCTTAGCCTGTTTATCCTTTGAGTAGAGTAAGGCTACTGATTTGTTTGAGTTAATTTTATATCCAGCCACTTTGCTGAAGTTTTTTTTTTTTTTTTTTTTTTAATCAGGTTTAGGAGTTCTTTGGTGTAATTTTTGGGGTCACTTAAGTATACTATCATCTGCAAATAGTGATATTTTGACTTCTTCCTTTCCAATTTGTATCCCTTTGACCTCTTTGTCTATCTTTTGATAGCTTTGATGCTATTCTTTTTTCTTAATGAAGATCATAGTGAAACTTGGTGTGATTTTAAATGTTGCTCTTTACCCAGCAATGGGAGTCTCCTCTGATGTGATGCAAGAATCTTTAGACTATGCGGATGATTGGGGCTTCAGCATGCCATTTGATTGTTAGCAGTCTATTTTCACCATTGCTTAGAGTGCGGTAACTGCCATGGACATGACTGTATATAGTAGACAGCAGAAAGATCCGGTTGAGAATGAAGCTGATCCAAACAGCTTCCATGCCATTCAGATTAAGGGTGTGTGTATGTGGAGGGTACATGCAGCTTCTTTAAAGATTTTCATTGCTACCAAAAGGTCATATATGAATTCAGAGAAGGTAGTTGCCACATTTTCTTGAGCCTTTTCTAGTGTAATCATACGTCCTAAGTTTTGATGACTTCATTTTTTTCTCTTTAATAACCGATTTATGTACTTGGGTATGATTAAATTTGTTAAACTGTACCTACACCTGAATTTATCCCACTTCTCTCCTTTGAGTTTAGGGCTAGTTTTTGTTAGTCTGTTGGCTGTTATGGTCTTTCTGCAGGCACTGGCAGGTTTAGGCAGAAGATAACTGTACTCACAAAGCCATCTTTGAGGTTTTATTCAAACTGGACATTTATCCTCAGGAGAAGGAGTTTTAGTTGGATATATTTTTGAATCCCTAAAACGTGTCTTTCAAAGTGCAGCTGACCATGTGCAAAGAGTACAATTATGAGGTGGGTATAGGAACACTTCTGGTGAATTGAGAAAATGAAAAGCTTCCTATATCCCCTTTTCCCACTGACGGTGCTAAATATGACCCCGAATTTCTAATTTTTCCTATCTCTCATATTCTTGGATTTGGAGATTTCAGGAATGCACCACCATGCTAGATTTGTCCTCTGCCCTAAATCAAACTCAGGGTATGGTCGATGTTAAGCAAGTATTGAACTGCTCCTCACTTTTCATCCTACATTATTAAGAAAGATTATATTTTAATTGTAACATTTCATTCTTTCTTTTTCTCTAAACCCTCCAATATATCCCTCCTACTCTCCTTCAAATGTATGGCCACTTAATTAATCAATTGTTATTGCATATGTATTCCCCAATAAAAATCCCTGTATAATGAGTGATTTGGTGAGCTGATGCAAATCACCTACCCAGCTGACTTTGCAGCTAGTATTTTGAATAAAATTAGACAATTCACTTTGTCAGAGTGAAAGTTTCCATTAAGTGCGAGCCAGGGGGTCATTGTCTAAATTGCAACATGAAGAAATGCAAAGAAAGGTTAATATGTGAAACCCTGGGAGGTTTGTAGAGTTGAACTGCTTATCTGCAAGTCAAGAGAATTAGGCAGGAAGAGATGACAAAGCCAAAATATTGGAAGATAAATAGGGCTGAGAGTGACTGGTAGAGCTGGTCACTTTGCCAGAGAAGCAATCCTCAGTAGATCTGGTGTCTAGTGAGAGAGGGGAGAATTCAAACATGTCATACACATGAGACAGGGTTCCTCAGACAGTTAATCCCAGTGCAATGAGACAGTTATCTCCCTCTTTTTAGATCAGAGAGTGTGGTGGAACTTAGAAACAAACTCAAAGGGGCCCTGATCCATGCCATTGAGGAGAATTTTTAGCCTTTATGTTATTTTAAAGTTCCTATTCATAATATTTTGAATCAGATCCAGAACTCAAATGTCCAGCCTGGTAAATATTTTTATTATTAATGCAGTATAGTAAACTTCTTGGGAGCACACAGTCCACTCATGCCAGGGGAGCTTCTAGGTTAACCTCTGATCTTTACCTCTCCCTACATTCCTTTTAATATCCTGATCTCATCCCCAGCTCCTCAACAGATTAACTCTGACAGACTCCCCCTAAATCATCTCTATGGACTCAACCGTTCTTTACCTGCTAACCTCTCTTCCCCTGCTTTTTTGAAATTATTAAATCCCTTTATTTTTCTCCATTAATTTATATTGCAGACCCTCCGGATCCCTTATCTGCGTGGCTCAAGTTCTCTGAAGTCAAGTGGGTGAGGATTCAGCAAAAGTGGGTGACAAACAGAGACCACATGAGAGAGTGTGTAGAATCTGGGTGTAATTGTAAGGTCAAGCATCAAACTTTTTTATACAGCAGGGTAAGGAGAAACCAGGCGAGGTTCATCCACGGAGTTACAATGACACAATATAATAGGAATGAATACATCAAAAGGACTTACAGGAATCAGGCAACATTTACAGTAAATAGTAAGCAGCTCTGCCTAGGATCAGCTACTGACAAATAAGATTATTTCACACCCTAGTCACAATTTGTGTCTTTCCTTTGAGCCTTGTGAAACTAGCATCAGGGGTTTCAGCAGTAGGACACTGGCGGGCCTTCTCATGAATAATGTATTACCACAACCCCCCTATTTCCCAGGCCCAGGTAGATTCTTGCATATGAAGGTAACTTGTTTGTGCTGATAAGAATCTGTTGGGAATCTCCATGTATCAGAAGAATTCACCAACTTGCTTCTGTAGAAGATTCTAAGTATATACTTTGTTAAGCTTGCCCTCAGATATCTAACACTTAGGTAGTAAAATACTGTAAGAAACCATGTAAGACCCTCCACAATATTGCAGGGACAAATCTGGGGCTTTCTGGCTACGGGAATTCCAAGGTTCCAGGAGGATGGGATTCTTTTGAAACTCTTTGCCTTAGGACTGCTTCCAGGTTTTCAGGCCTGCCAAGCAAGTCACTACTGGAGTGGATGTAGCAAATTTATTTATTAATTTTACATCCACATTGCTGCCCCCTCTCCTGCTCCCATCTTACACAGTCCCTTTTTCCTAGATATCCCCCTACTATGGTAAATCAAGTCTCTGCATTCTTTCCCACTGAGGCCAGACAAGGCAGCCTAGCTAAAAGAACATATTCCATAGGCAAGCAACATCTTTTTTTTTTTTTCAGGGTTTCTCTGTATAGCCCTGGCTGTCCTGGAACTCACTTTGTAGACCAGGCCCTCCTCGAACTCAGAAATCCACCTGCCTCTGCTTCCCAAGTGCTGGGATTAAAGGCGTGAGCCACTATGCCTGGCTGCAGCATCTTTTTAAATAGTTAAGTATTAGTTATTTTATTTATTTACATTTTAAATGTTCCCCTTCCCAGTCTCCTCTCCAAAACACCCCATTCCATCCCCTTCCCGTTTGCCTCTAAGATGGTTCTCTCTCATCCACCCACCCACTCTAGCCTTACTGCTCTAGTATGCCCCTATGCTGGGGCAACAAGCCTCCACAAAATCAAAGCATCCTCTCGCATTGATGCCAGATAAGGCAATCCTCTGCTACATATGTAGGTGACAGCCAACATCTTTAGGCATATCCCCTTCTCCCATTGTTGGAGGGCCCACATGAAGACTGAGGTATACTTCTGTTGCATATGTGCCTGGGGCTTTGGTCTAGCCTGTATATGTTTGGTTGGTGGCTCAGTCTCTGAGAGCCCTCAAGGGTCTAAGTTAGTCGATCTTCATGTGGAGTTCCTATCCTCTTCCCCCAACTCTTCCATAAGAATCCCTGAACTCTGTTGAATGCTTGGCTATGGGGCTCTGCATTTACTTAAGTCAGCTGCTAGGTGAAGCCTCTCAGAGGAAAGATATGCTAGACTACTGTCTGTAAGCATAACAGAGTATCATAAATAGTGGCAGGGATTGGTTCTTGTCCAAAGTTAAATCAAGATCAGGCAAACTATTTGAACAGTCCTATAACCCTTAAGGAAATAGAATCAGTCCTTAAAAGTTTCCCAATCAAACCCCAGGGATAGATGGTTTTAGTGTAGAATTCTACCAGACTTTCAAAGAATAGCTAATACCAATATTCCTCAAACTATTCCACAAAATAGAAACAGAAGAAGCAGTGCCAACCTCATGCTGTGTAGTCACAGTCACCCTGATATCTAAACCACACAGACTCAACAAACAAAGAAAATTTCAGACCCATTTCACTTATGAACATCAATGCAAAACTACTCAGCAAAAATACTTGCAAACAGAATCCAAGAACACATCAAAAACTTCATTCACCATTATCAAATAGGCTTCATTCCAGAGCTGGAGAAGTAGTTTAATATACAAAAATCCATCAACATAATCCACCATATAAACAAACTGAAAGCAAAAAAGTCACATGATCATGTCATCAGATTCTGAACAAACCTTTGAGAAAATTCAACACCCCTAATGTTGAAAGTCTTGGAGAGATCAGGGATACAAGGTACATACTTAAACATAATAAAAGCAATATACAGCAAGCCAATGGCCAACATCAAATTAAATGGAGATAACCTTTAAACAATCACACTAAAATCAGGGACAAGACAAAGCTGCCCACTTTCTATTTATTCAATACAGTACTTGAAATTCTTGCTAGAGCAATAAGACAAAAGATCTAATGGATACAAATTGCAAAGGAAGATTCTTGGATGATATAATAGTAAACATAAGTGACCCCAAAAATTCTACCAGAGGACTGCAGGTGATAAACACCTTCAGCAAATTGGCTAGATATAAAATTAACTCAAAGAAATCTGTAGCCTTCCTTTATACTTCTTCCAAACTTCCTTTTCCTACTCATTGCTTTGTTCCAATTTCAAACTCCAGCAGACACTCCCTGGGAATCCAAATGCCACTATGACAAGGGAAGGAAGTAGGTTAACTACAGATCTCCACCTCTCCCTCTGTTCCTCCAAGTCTTGTACCCCCAGTATTGCTCCTGAGCTCTGTAGCAGAGCTTTTGGTATTGTCTTTTCTCATGTTCTGTGCCATTCCAAGGGAGATAGCTATGCAGATGCTGGCTTAACAGCCTGATTTCCTCTGTTTTGTGAAGCCTGTCCACTGTGTCGAGCCTATTCCATTTCCAAGTGTAAAGTCCAAATATCCAGGAAGACATTTGGCCTGGAACCCCCAGCACCCACACCTATCATGATCACAGAAGGTTGTCCTACAGACAACACACAGCCACCACACTCTCCTAAGAAACAGAAACCTAGGAATAAAACACCAACCCAACAAAGACAAGGTCACATATTGGCACCGAGAATTATAATCTTGCCAATGCCAGATCCCTAGATGCAAGCTTAAAAACATAATCAATCCCTTTCTGCCTGGTCCTTGCTGCTGGGGCAGACCCATAGTTGGTCTGCTTCCATGAAGACTCCATATCCCAATCCATCCTAGAGGACCGCTACACTCAGAAAAGTTGAACACACTGCACTCAGAGCAATCGAGAAGTTGAGGACCCTCTGCACACAGAGCAGTTCAGGATCAGCTGCACTCAGCACAGTTGGACAACAGCTTGACTTCTTCATGGAAGACCCAACAGTCTGAAGGCCTCCCAGGAGACCTATTGCAGCCAGCACAAAAGATCATCAGCTTATGTGCCCCTGTGAAGAGCCCCCAGTAGGAAGGCCCCACAGGTGGTCTGATAGAGCTAGGGCCACAAGCCTAACAGGAGACCTGAATCAACTCAGGGACAAAAGAGGCAGAGTCCATGTAGTCACCCAGATCAACAAACACCAGGGATATCCAGATGATAAAAGGTAAGCACAAGACCAAAGGCAATAGAAGCCAAAATACCTGGGCATCATGAGAACCCAGTTCACCCACCACAAGCCCTGAATACATCAACACAGATGAAAATCAGGAATCTGCCCTAAAATCCTATTTCATGAAGATAATGGAGGATATCAATAACTCACTGAAAGAAATATAGGCAAACAGGTGAAAAAAAGTGAATAAAGTGATCCAAGACATAAAAGTGGAAGTAGAAACAATAAAGAAAATGCAAATGGAGGCAAATGTGGAAATGGAAAACATATGAAAGAGGTCAAGAATTACAGATGTAAGTATTACCAACAGAATACAGAGACAGAAGAGAGAATCTCAGGTGTAGAAGATATGGTAGAAGAGATTGACACAACTGTCAAAGAAAATTCAAAACCTAAAAAACTGCTAACCCAAAGCATCCAGGAAATTCAGGACACAATGAAAATCTATTTTTTCTTTTCTG
>LR753471.1:47607-96015 GCA_902729485.2 Mus minutoides
CCCCGGCGTTCCCCTGTATTGGGGCAAATAAAGTCTGCATAACCAAGGGGCCTCTCTTCCCACTGATGGCCAACTAGGCCATCCTCTTCTATATATGCAGCTAGAGACACGAGCCCAGGGGGTCCTAGTTAGTTCATGGTTATTCTTCCACCTATAGGGTTGAAGACCCCTTTAGCTCCTTGGGTACTTTCTCTAGCTCCTTCTTCCTTGGGAACCCTGTGTTCCATCTAAAAGCTGACCGTGAGCTTCCACCTCCGTTTTTTATTAATATTTTCTTCATTTACATTTCAAATGATATCCCCTTTCCTAGTTTCCTCTCCAAAAGTCCCCTATAAAAGCCCCTGCCCTGCTCCCTAACCCACTCACCCCTGCTTCCTGGCCCTGGCATTCCCCTGTACGACCTCAGTGTTAAAGACAGACACTACCTCAGAATGAAAGGTTGGAAACTAATTTTCTAAGCAAATGGTCCCAAGAAACAAGCTGGAGTAGCCATTCTAATATCAAATAAAATCAACTTTCAACCAAAAGTTATCAAAAAAGACAAGGAAGGACACTTCATAATGGTCAAAGGAAAAAAATCTACCAACATGAACTCTCAGTTCTGAACATCTATGACCCAAATGCAAGGGCACCCACATTCATAAAATAAACTTTAGTAAAGCTCAAAACACACATCACACCCCAAACAATAATAATGGAAGACTTCAACACCCCACTCTCAGCATTCAACAGAGTATGGAAACAGAAACTAAAGAGAGACACAATGAAACTAACACAAATTATGAACCAAATGGATCTAGCAGATATTTATAGAACATTTCATCCTAAAGCAAAAGAATATTCCTTCTTCTGAGCACCTCATGGTACATTCTCTAAAATTGGCCACAGAATTGGTCACAAAACAAGCTTCAACAGATAATAGAAGATTGAAATAATCCTATGCACCCTATAAGATCACCACCAACTAAGGCCAGTGTTAAATACCAGTAAAAACAATGGAAAGCACACATACACATGGAAGCTGAACAATGTTCTACTCCCTGATAAATTGGTCAAGGAAGAAAAAAAGAAAGAAATTAAAGGCTTTTTAGAATTTACTGAAAATGAGGACACATCATACCAAAACTTATGGGACACAAAGAAATCAGTGGTAAAAGGAAAACTCATAGCTCTGAGTGCCTCCAAAAAGAAACTGAAGAGAGCTTACTCTTACAGCTTGACAATACACCTGAAATCTCAGGGAGAAAAAAAAGAAAGTATACACAAGGTGAGTAGGTGGCAGGAAATAATCAAACTCAGGGCTGAAATCAAACAATAGAAACAAAGAAAACTATACAAAGAATCAACAAAACTAAGAGCTGGTTCTTTGAGAAAAATCAACACGATAGATAAACCTTTTCCAGACTAACCAGGGGGCACAGATACAGTATCCAAATTAATAAAATCAACAATGAAAAGGGAGACATAAGGATGAGATATATCTTAAAATAATTATTCTGTTTGTTGAATATTGACAGTTGAAAATATTAAATTCATATTCTATAAAAACCGAGGACATCATGAGTTTTGAAGACAAATTGATGGAACTAGAAAATATCATCCTGAGTGAGGTAATTCAGACCTGCGATGACATGCATAGAAATGAAAGGAAAAAAAGGAGCAGAAACTGAAGAAAAGGCCATTGAGTGACTAACCTAAATTGGGATCCACCTCATGAGCAGGTTCCAAACCCTAACACTATTACTGATACCTTGTTGTGTGTGCAGACAGGAGCCTAGCATGGCTGTCCTCTGAGAGGCTCTACGGCAGCTGACTGAGACAGATGTAGATACTTACAGCCAACTATTGAACTGAGATCGGGGACACCTATTGGAAGAGTTAGGTGAAGGGTTGAAGGAGCCAAAGAGAATGGCAACCACATAGGAAGAACAACAGTATCAACTAACTGGACCTCTCAGATCTCCCAGAGACTAAGCCACCAAAAAAGCATACACAGGCTGGCTCATGGCACCTGGCATGTAGCAGAGGACTGGCTTGTCTTCAGTGGGAGGGGATGTACCTAACCCTGCAGAGATTTGGTGTCCCAGGGAAGGGGGAATGCTGATGGTGGTGATGTGGGGGTGGGTAGGTGCATGAAGTGGGTGGGTGTACAGGGAGCACCCTTCAGAGGCAAAGTGGAGGGGGGATCAGGTTAAGCGCTCTGGGAGAGGGCACAGGGAAGGGGTTAAATATTTGGAATGTAAATAAATAAAATAATTTAATAAAAAAAGAAAGGAAGGGTTTGTGATCTCTACCCTACATTTAACACCTTTATAGATTTCTTACACTTTCAATTTCCTTTTTCTTCTTTTAAGGTTTTATTGCTGTGAAGAGACAACATGACCAAGACAAATATATAAAGGCAAACATTTAGTTGGGGCTGGCTTACAGTTTCAGAGGTTCAGTCCATTATCATCATGATGGGAAGGATGGCAGCACTCAGGCAGACATGGTGGAGAAGGAGCTGAGAACTCTTCATCTTAATCTGAAGGCAGGCAGAAGGAGGTTGTCCTCAGGAAGGCAGCAAGAATGAAGCTCTCTTCTGCACTGGGCAGGGCTTGAGCATAGGAGAACTAAAAGTCCACCACACTTCCTCCAAAAAGCCATATCTATTCCAACACCTCCTAAAAGTGAAACTTCCCATGGTCCAAGCACATTCTAACCACCACATCTCTCACTGCTGGACTTTTGAACAGTAACACTAGATAACTTGTTTAGTCACTTCCTCCACATTCTTTTCTTCCTCATTTTCATCTCCAGTACCAAAATACTGCTCAAGGTACAGAAAGTTATGAGATGGGAAGATTCTTCCTTGTCTTTTGAGATACAACTCAGAATGAGTATTTATGTAGTTTCCCATTGGCCTTTTGTCTGAGGTAGGCTGGTTTTAATGTGTCTTCTTTTAGTTCTTAGGTCACTGGCACACACATGCATCACTTTTCTAGCATATAGTGTTTATTTCACTATCTTAGAAACCTGACAACTGAGCTCAAGGGTGAGGGTGGGGATATATTTATGTCTCTAGTGTGATTATATCTCACCAAGAGATACAGAATGAATTAAGAGAATCTGGAACAGTCATTATTTTTCCTCTTTATTTTTAGTTTTCCAAAAACTGGAAGAGTTTTTAATGACCCATTTATGTAAGTTTACAGATAGCCAGGAATAAAAGGACTATTTAATCAAAGGATTGGGGTTAGATTAGATAGTCTGTTAAAAGGTTCTTTTAATTCCCTTTTCATGATATATCTAGGATGCAGACGGCTTTCTGAGGTGATAGTGCAAACAAAAAGTCTAATGCAACCCTAGGCTTTATGAACGGAGGACACAATGCTATCAGTTCCCAAGGGATGATATGTTCCCTATACTCAGCATAGTGAGAACCACAGTACAACATGATGATATGTTCGCTATACTCAGCATAGTGAGAACCACAGCACAACACCTCAGCTAACTCCAGGTGCCGCACTGAAGAAGAAGTGCACCACCCGACACCTGTCCACACATGGGTGTTTGTTGCAGGGGCTTTATGTGTTTAGAGAGAAAATTATATATCAGCACAGAAGTAAATCATGCAGCATTTAAGGTCTAGGAACTGAATTCATTCCATTCAGCTTTTCAGAGCCAGCGTTTTAGACAAAAACGACCCACAGAGTATATTCCAGCCAATTATAAGTCAAATTGTCTTGACAGTTGGAAAAGCTGCCTTTCATATTCTGGAGATTTTTTAATGCTTCAAGTGAGCAAGAAGAAAATAATTATTTGGTAGGTGGATTGTCTTATCACATCAAAATTTCTTCTTAGATGGTGACTCTACTTTCTTTGTTCCCTGAAAAGACTCAGGAAGAAATGACGTTCTGTATATCAGGACAATTCAGACGAAAAAGACAAAGAAATTCACAAAAGACAATAATATTCATGATTAAGTTCACTAGAAATCTTGGAAAATTTCAATTGCACATTAAATAGAAACAGGTTTTAGATAATCTTTTATTAAAACATTTAATAACTCGTGCTCAGGACAAGAAAGTAACCAGGAGTGCTTTTATGACTACTGGTTTTATTTGATATTTATGTTTTTCTACATGGCAATCATTTTTTAGTACAGATGAATTTTAAATAACATAAACAACACAAAATAAATTACAGAGAAATATGTAAGAATATTGCTTTGTTAATTTATCAACTCTATTCTTAACAAAATATATTCAGAAATGTGCATTTGTTGCAAAGTAATTGTGATAATTATTTTTCAAATATACAGATATTTATTCACATTTTAAAAGTCTGAATTCATTATTGTCAAACATTTCAATAATTTTGAATGTCTAAAAGCTTTTTTTTTCTCTCAAATACTTGTCATTCTACATGTGGCATTTCTGAAGACAGTTTCATTTTAACAAATCAAAAATTGTGTATTTTTTCTTGGTAGTTGAATATAAAATTCTAATTGTGTTATTTTCTTTTTTTACAGCTGTCAATACTATCTTTGTTGTATGCATATAAATTCCATAATCATTAATAAGAGTTATTCTCATCAATGTCAATGAATCTCTCAAGGTTATCCTAAGGTGGAGGTTTAATGAGTACTTAATGAGAATTTAACATTTCTGATTAACAATATCTATCATGTTTCAATATGAGTATCATATGCTAACCCATGTAAGTTGGTAAATATTTGAGTCCCAAATAACTTTTGTTATTATGTGTGTAAAAGGCACTTTCTGTTGACAAAGGTATGACCTTTCATATAGACCATTAATACTTGAAGTCTGTTATTCTCAAAATTAGTTCACTTAAATTTCTATATAGCACACATCATTTTTGTTACTATTATATACGATATTGGAAACTATTGGATCATGTTTTAAATAGAACTTTCATAGCTTTCTAAGGATGCATAAAATTAAGAACAGAGTATTTTACTAATGATTTGAAACGCTATCTATCTACATGAAAGAGTTAATAATCTGTCAGTATGATTTAAATGGGACATATAGGCAATTTGGGACAACCTTACTATCTCTTTATTAATATAGGTTTGTAAGGTTTCTTCTTAAGAAAGAAGAAACATGCTTAATGTGGAAGACACTTCAAAACACAGCTAATAGTGTGATTTGAATATTTAAATCTATTTTATTTATAAGGTTTTAAAAATTAGTGAAAATATGATGTGAAAAGTGCTTAAACAAAGTTCTTGGTATCTTTGTACATTTTTCATCTAAACAAAACTTTTAATATTACCACTGTTCTTGATGAAACTAAAAGCAACATTTCTCAAGCTATTAAAAACAATAAAACAACAAAGAAAATCAAACAACTTCTTGAAAGTTTTTTTTTCTATGCCAATAGCTTCTACATGGAGGTTCTGTATAGTATAATAAGCACCCAATAGCACTAGTTACATATATCTATTAAAGAATGTGTCAGTAATACCTTTATTTCTGATGGGTGCTCATCATCAAGATTCCACAGTTTGCATTAGAATTCACTCTAGGTGCTGCCCAATGTATAGATTTGTATGAATATATGGAAATATGGATCCACAATGCAGGTATGTACAGAGTAAGTTCATATTTTAATAATTATGCCATTTCTTTTACTACCCTTCTAGCATTACTAAAATAAAAACTGTATATTTAAAGTGCAAATCTGTGGAAATCAACAATTTTTTTTGTATTCTGGAAAAACTCTAACAGATATGACTCAGTCACAAATCAAAAAGTAACTTTCTTCAGGGTTTAAAATAATTAATTTGTAGACCAGATACAGTGTTAAAGTTTCAGGTTTTAGGACTTCTGGGTAGTCCTTTGTGTACAAAATTATATGGTTCAACCCATAAAACAAAATCACTGTTAATCTTTTCTTATTTTTACTTTATGTGTATGGACATTTTTTCTGCCTGTATGTCTGTACTCCACATGCATACAATGACAGCAGAGGCCAAAAGAAGGAATCAGATCATATGGGTACTATTACATTAGAGGATTATGAACAACAGATATATGAGTGCTGGGAATTGAACCATGGTCATCTGAAACAGCAGTCAGTATTAACCTCAGAGAACTATCTTTTCCTCCAAGATGATGTCATTTTCAAGTGATAGGGCTAATATTAAAATCTCAGCATTTTTCTGGAAATACTGATTTCCTTTTAACTTCAGACAAATCAGAACATTAATGAATGAAGGATAAGTATCAGAGAAATTGCTAGAAAAAAAAGATAGCCGTTTACTGATATCCTGTTGTTCTTTTCCTTTGCCATAGAACATTCTTGTAAAATTCTACTTAATTCAACACTTGAGACTATTTCTGTCTGTAAAACACTTCTGGAACTGCAGATTTTATTTGATGATGTGATAATCAACTCAAGAGTTAATATTGGTCAGCAGATACCTTTGCTTAAAATTTATGCTTGATTTTGATTGAATGCATGATCACACAGCTGCACAATTTTTAGGGAATCAGCTAATATATAATCCTTAGAAGCATCTTTATTTTATCTCTGTGTTTGAATGGCTTCATAAAGGTTTTGCAGCATTGTAAATAAATTGGAATAAGATAAAACATAGTAAAATTAAAATAAAGTAAAACCAAAGCAGTAAGGTGAGTTTATATCACACACACACACACACGCGCGCGCGCACACACACACACACACACACACACACACACACACACACTAATGCATAAACCAGGCTTCATTTATCTAGTGAATTTGGGTTGGAATCTCTGATCTGTTTTAAAAATGAAAATCAAATAAGTTAGCTACAAGGTTTTTGTCCTGTCCTTACGATCATGTAGCTAATGACAGGTGTCTGATAGTGTCCATGAGGGCTCTAGTCTTTGAGCAGGTTTCAGGATGTCTTCCTTGTACTAGATGTTTTAAATGTATTTTTTTCAGCATCATCATAATGTTTGAAGAAGACAATATCATCTATTTGCACAGATTTGGGGAGAGTGGAAATAGAGCTATGGAGGCAGTGTAAATTTCTCAAGTCACAAAAGCAATAAACTCTGGGCTGGATGTCTGAATCCACTACACTAAGTGTGCACACTGGTTCAACACAATTACACCTCAATGTACCATATTTTTGTCTTCAGTTGAGCAAAGATCATGGTTATCTTTATAACTCAACTTATTCAGGACTAGATGAATATTTTTTCTGCAAGTCCTTGATGCTTGCGAATCAGTACTTATGCCTAATAATAGGCAGCTGTTCACTTCATGTGTGATCAAGAAACTCAATCAACATTGTAATGGCGAACTGAAGTTTTCTAAACAGTGGTTGGAATGACTGAGGGGCATTCATAGATATTTAATTTTTCATATTTTGTCTCAAAGGACTTCAAAATCTGAGTAGTTCTCAGAATGAAGACATGTAATTATAAAATATTAAAAATTATGCAGAGTCAGAGGGCACCATAAAATATGTTGACAAGGGAAAATGCAGGCCAAAGTTACTTGGGGGTTTCAAATGAAGGAACATTTATTATATGAAGCTGATTAGAAAAGACCTTGGGAAGAAATGAGATCCAATTAAGTGTTCAGGCTTGGTTTTACTTTTTAATTTTTTTTATTTATACAAGTTCAGTAGAAAATTGCTTGATGAAGCCACGACACCAAGACATAATATTCAAGAGATTGGAGTCTACTCTAACCATTTTATAGGACATTTTCTATAAATGAAATGAGGATGCATTGATTTTTTTTTCTGGACCTCGAAATTTTCAAGTGATTGCTTTGAGGTCTATAAACACAGAGTTGAGAAAAACATATTTAGCAGTTAGAAGAAATGAGCAACTATAAAAGATACCCCTTGGGAAGAAGTGAAATGGAGTTTTCCTTAGTGAATAACTGAGGAAATGGAAGAGAAACACCCATAGCTAGAGAAACCAATTCTAAAGTTTGTCTCCTTATTTGGTATCTCAGACTTTGATAGGATAGACTAAACCACTTGGAAGGCAGATTATCCTTATAAAACCCACTTCCGTCATTATCTGGATTGTCTTCTGGTATGACTTAGTTCATATTATTTGTCATAACGAGAACAGCTTTCTACTTAATAAAATGAGCAGCTATTTCCTGGGCTAATTCCTACACTGTTAACACCTCATGAATTAGTGTGTGTTTAGGGTGAGATCAGCTTGCCTGATGAGGTCTCACATCTTATCCAAGCCATGCTTGAACACCTTTCTCAGAAAGGCGTCTGAAAATGTACATTCTCACCTTTTTAAGCTTTTTGTAACTTTAAGCTGGTTGCAGACTGTGGTCACCATAGATTTAAATGCCATTTTAGTCACACATTTTAAAGTGTTTTAGAATTATTTTGATTTCACTTGGATTCATATGTGAATAGTTCAGTTATACTTTCTAATTCCAGGTAAGATTACCAAAATAAAGTGGACAGACAGGTGTCTGATGGGGTGGTCAGATAGATTTGCTGATCTCCAGGAATACACTGTTATAGCAGAAAATGACCAAGAAGTGGAGCTTTCTTTTATCCAGTGATGTGTATGGAAACCAAGTCCTCCTGTAGGTCAGGCAAGGGTTCTACCTCTGAGGTGCCTCTCAAGTCATGGATGATTTATTGGGAAGAATTCTAAATATGTTTGTTCTTTCTTTGATTGTACTAAGAACTATCTTAAATATAAGAAAAATTAATAATAATAAAATCAGACATCTATGTCTGATAGTGAATCTCACATGTATTTACTTCCCTTTAGATTAGACAATTATTAGTCATTGAATTTTAATTTTAATGGGACACACTTTTATTTCTTAAAATACTTGGAAATTTGTGATACGTATTTCTTAAGATACTTGGAAATTTGTGATACCTACTCTTTTGTTGCTCTAAAGCTTTCATTTGAACCTTGAGAGCCAGATTATAAGAGTATTTAGAACAGAATAATACAAAATTTATTAAGTGAAAGTTAGTGATCATATAAAAATTGAATTCTGATGTACACTTCTTATATTCTGCTGATATTTTTATGAAAATGTGATGATAAGGAATTTTTAGTTCTCTGATATTTATTTTGACCAACCAACACTAGGTGCATACTTCATGTTTAAAAATGTAAATTATGGTAATAATGTCATACTTAAAAAGAAAACTTGATACATTGAAACTAATAGAAAAGAAAGTGTGGAAGAGCCTTGAGCACATGGGCACAGGGAAAAATTTCCTGAGCAGAACACCAATAGCTTATGCAATAAGATCAAGAATTGACAAATGGGACCTCATAAAATTACAAAGCTTTTGTAAGGCAAAGAACACTGTCAATAAGACCAGCAATCCACAGACTGTGAAAAGATCTTTACCAATCCTACATCCAACAGAGGGCTAATATCCAATATATATAGAAAGAACTCAAGAAATTAGACTCCAGAGAAACAAATAACCCTACTAAAATATGGGGTAAAGAGCTAAACAAAAAGAATTCTCAACTGAGAAATACCTGTGGCTGAGAGGCACCTAAGGAAATGTTCAACATCCTTAATCATCTGGGAAATGCAAATCAAAACAACCCTGAGATTCTACCTCACACCAGTCAGAATGGTTAAGAATGAAAACTCTGTCCTGATATAGCTGACTCCCACAGAAGTGGATGCTCACAGTCATCCATAAGATAGAGCACGGGGCCCACATTGGAGAAGCTACAGATAGAACCCCAGGAGCTGAAGGGGTCTGCAACCCTAAAAGAGGAACAACAATATGAACTAACCAGAACCCCCAGAACTCGTGTCTCTAGCTCCATATGTAGCAGAAGATGGCCTAGTCAGCCATCATTGGGAGGAGAGGCCCCTTGGTACTGCAAACTTTATATGCTCCAATATAGGGGAATGCCAGGGCCAAGAAGCTGGAGTGGGTGGGCAGGGGAGCAGGGAGAGGGAGAGAGGAGGGGGGAGAGGATTTTCGGGATAGCAGTTGAAATGTAAATTAAGAAAATATCTAATTAAAAAAAAAAGAATGAAAACTCTGGTGACAGCAGATGCTGGAAGGGTGGATTGCAAGCTGGTACAACCCCTCTGGAAATCAGTTTCATAGTTCCTCAGAAAATTTAATATAGTATTACTTGAGGACCCAGTTATACCACTCCTGGGCATACACCCAAAAGATGCTCCAACATATAATATGGCCACATGCTCCACTATGTTGATTGCAGCCTTATTTATAATAACCAGGAGCTGGAAAGAACCCAGATGTCTCTCAGCAGAAGAATGGATATAGAAAATGTGGTACATTAACACAATGGAGTACTACTCAGCTATTACAATCAATGAAATTATAAAATTCTTAGGCAAATGAAAGGAACTAGAAAATATCATCTTGAGTGAGGTAACCCAATAATAAAAGAACACACATGGTATGCACTCATTGATAAGTGTATATTTAGCCCAGTAGCTCAGAGTACCCAAGATACAATTCGCAAACCACATGAACTTCCAGAAGAAGGAAGATCAAGGTGTGAATACTTTGATCATTCTTAAGAGGGGGAACAAAGTACCCATGGAAGGAGTTACAGAGACAGGGTGTGGAGCAGAGAATGAAGGAATGACCATCCAGAGCCTCTCCCACCTGGGGATCCATCCCACAAAAAACCACGAAAACCAGACACTATTGTGGATGTCAACAAGAGCTTGCTTACAGGAGTCTGATAGAGCTGTCTCCTGAGAGGCTTTGCCAGTGCCTGACAAATATTTAAATAGATGCTCACAGGTTACCATTGGACTGAGCACAGAGCCCACAATGAAGGAGCTAGAGAAAATACCCAAGGAGCTGAAGGGGTCTGCAGCCTCTTAGGAGGAACAACAATACGACCTAACCAGTACCCCCCCCCCCAAGAGCTCCCTGGGAATAAACTACCAACCAGAAAGTACACATGGTGGGACTCATGGCTCCAGCATGCAGCAGAGGATGGCCTTGTTGGACATCAGTGGGAGGAGAGGCCCTTGGTCCTGTGAAGGCTTAATGCTCCAGTATAGGGGAATGCCAGGGCCAGGAAGCAAGATAGGATGGGTTGGAGAGCAGGGGGCCAGGGGGAGGATATAGGGAATTTTCAGAGAGGAAACTAGAAAAGGGGATAGCATTTGAAATGTAAATAAAGAAAATGTCTAATAAAAAAGAAAAACTTGTATTCAAAGACATCTTATTTCTTAATTAATAAAACTAATTTTCATATAGGTTAACTAAGATGCATATATCATTGTTCATGGTTTAGTTCCTAGAGAAAATCAGTCATGTTGCTCTATTAGTATTTTTTTTGTGACTCCCCTTTTATTTTACAAGGTTATCTAAAATTGCTTTATTGAATAGCTCACTCCTTTACTGAGCACTTTATGGAAAGTGCACCCTGCCACATTTACTAAGATGAGAATGAAGACCCATTCAATCCAATGTCCATGTCCTGAGACACAATGACCAGGTCATTTGGGGCCTGCTGAAATTTGAGGAGCTCAGAGAACCTTAGGTGACTCAATGAAACCTTTGATTTCCTTCAGTATTGAAGGAGGGGTTTCTATCTTTCTCTAATGTAAATATTTCTTGAAAAAGAAGGAAGTATTTTTTCACTTAAAACTAATATTATCTTAGAATATACATACATATATGTATGTTTATACATATACATAAATATATAATTAGAACATGTATATATGTTTATACTTTACAAAGGTTTTGTAAATTATATACATTATATTTTGATCACATTCTCTCTCTCTCTCTCTCTCTCTCACACACACACACACACACACACACACACACACACACACACACATCTTTTCCCACATTCACTTTATTTTCTACCCATCAGACTTTGTGTCTTCATTCATTTTCTTAAGTACTATTTCATATAATTGGTACTGCCTCAGTATATGGCCACTCACTAGAGTATTTTAGACCTACCAGTTTCCATACACTTAAAACCAACTCTCAGAAGCTTCCAGTTACCAATGGGGCCTTATCTAGGTGTTGGACTTCCTGCCAACTACCCCTTTCCAGGGTGGGTTTTTGTCTGACTTGAGTTTTCACAGGATTTTTCCATACTATTGGAAACACTGTGTATAATAACCTGTCTTGATGTGCTTGTAAAACATAATTTATTTGTAATTATCCACAGACTTTGGCTCTTTTAGTTTTTCTGGCCTCTTTCTTAATGATCCCTGGATCTTGGAGGAAGAGGTTATGACATAAAAGCCCCTAAAAGTCCAATGTCAGAAATGGATTACTTTTATTGGATTTGTTGGACAGTGATGGCCCATAGACCTCCAAATATTATTGGCTATTGCCACTGCTTTTGGTCACATGAGGATCAGAACTTGAAGGTAAGACCCCCTTGCTAAACATCACATATTTGCATCAAATTGGTACTGACCCAATCTTCATTTCTATTGGCTAGCTTTAATAGTGCTGGGAAGTAGGATACATGCTAGTGGAGGGGAAAGTCACTATCAGTCTTATTCAGCTATGAACTCTGAAAGCTACAATAACTATTTGACTAGTGAGAACAGCCCACTAGTGCAATAGTGGCACAGATATTCTAGAAATATTAAGTATATGGAGTGCAGATTAAGTTCTGCTCATATGAGTTTCTTTGAATGTCCTTAACAAACTCGGTAGTTTGTATTATTCAGTAATGCATCCATTTCTTCTTCACCATCCATTGAACATAGTGTGAGATCAGAGATACCTTAAATATCTATTTGTAATAAAATTAGAGGGTTCATTAGTCATATCAGCCGGGCGTGGTGGAGCACTCCTTTAATCCCAGCACTCAGGAGGCAGAGGTAGGCAGATTTCTGAGTTCAAGGCCAACCTGGTCTACAAAGTGAGTTCCAGGACAGCCAGGGCTATAAAGAGAAACTCTGTCTTGAAAAACAAAAAACAAACAAACAAAAACCAAAACAAACCAAAAAACCAAACCCAAAACAAACAAACAAATGAACGAACAAACAAACAAACAAACAAACAGAAATTAGTCAAATCAATTTTAGAAATGATGAAATAAAATCAAACAGGGTTATTTCCTACAGGGTTTTAGAAAATTCAGGGAAATATACCACAGTGGGGCAATGAGGCTTCATTTCCTAGCAGACTAGCTGTCAGAAACATGAAGAATCTGATTAATAATACCATTTGTGGATATATCTGTATGTTAGTTTCACATAAGCTTGTTTGTGTTAATGTTTAAATTTAAATTATAAGGTAATAGCTCTGTATAAAAGTGAGCAGCCAATGTGAAATATTCCCAGAATTGATGATTAAATAATAGTGTTAATGTTAATTATTTTGATCCGAATAATAATTTGTAACATTATAATTTGTAATAGAATACTAAATAGGCTATATTCAATTTATTTAATGTATGTTATAGATAACCTCATGTTAAATACAATTTTTATTTTGTTTAAAGCTGATTTCTCTAGTTTGCAGCAAAGTTTTCAAGTTCTCAGATGTGGTTTTGGTTGTATAAAGGGCAACTTGGTAACTGAGTTGCAAAGGCTGGGTTTATGAGTTTTTGCTTTTATTGTTATTATTATTATTATTATTATTATTATTATTATTATTATTACTATTAATCATTGCTATAGAGTCTTGCTTTGTAGCTCATGCTAGTCTTAAACTTGTGTGACTTCCCAAGGGTTTGGATTATAGGTGAGTGACACTGAATCTAGATTAGAACTCAATTTTAAAGAAAGCTTGAGGTTAATAATTGGTTATGAGAAGTAACATTCACAATCATTCAAAGGAAACTAAGGACCTCTCCAAAGTAATTTCACAGTTATCAAAATGAAACCTAATGATAAAAATTTTAGAACTAATGCTTCATATATTCACTGTGAATGTTTTGTAAGTTTTAGCATGTCCTTTAGTGTTGTAGAATATATCAGCATGGCCTTTTCAGGGAACTCAGTGCAAACAAACACTAAAATAAACAGTTTTGAGAAACGATTATAGGCCATGTTCTTGACTTATTAAAAACCTCACATTATTATACTTTACATGGATTCTAAAATGCTTCTTAAAACTTCTAGACATACCAATCTGAAAATGCTTCTGTAACTGCAAGCGCATGTGTGTGTGTGTACTTGTGCACTTAAATATCTATACACATGTTCATACATACATATGTGAGTGCCTATATTTGGAGACCAGAGGTTGACCTGGTGGTCTTCCTCTATTGCTTCTTTGCCTTATTTTCTGAGTCAAGGTCTCTCACTAAGGATTTAGCTCCAGGGATACTCTTCCTTTGGCTTCACACTGCTGAGATAATATGTGCACACCACATTGCCTGACTTTACTTTTTACAGGGATTCTAAGATTAAACTCAGACCTTCATACTTACAGGACAAGCATTTTACCAAATCCTTTGACCTGTTTTTGCATTTTAAAGTAAGAATTGCAAGAATATGGACAGAGACTCACAGTAGCTAGGCATACATGCTCCTTGATAAAGAAAGCAGAATGCAGAAACATTTCTCAGCATAAGGTGTATGGTTGTTGATATTTTACCATTGCAGTTCTTCTCTTTTGTTTTCTTTTGTTTTCTTTTCTCTTTTCTTTTCTTTTTTGATGTTGTTGCATTTCAGTTTATTTTTATTGTTGTTTTGGAATAATATCTTTCATTATGTAACCCAGGCTGGCCTCAAATTCATACCCTCTTGCCTCTGCCTCCCATGTGTGATATCACAGACATGAGTCTGTCCTGTCTCATACTGTATGTAATAAACACATATCTGATAAAAATGTTACTATTTTTCCTTTAGAATTTTTAAAATTTTATTTAATAATTTTTTTATACACCAGATTTTATTTCCTTCCCGGTCTACCCTCTGACTGTTCCACATTCCATACCTCCACCTCCCAGCCACATCTCCAAGAGGATGTAGCAGTAATTGTTACTTTTCTTTTCTCATTGAGAATACTTGCAGCACAATATACTTATTAATTTACATATATAAATTACATATTTGAATATTATTTGAAACTTGGACACTCTAAGATTCTCTCCATACCTTGGGAGTATACTTTCAGTCTCAGAGTATATTTAGATATCTGTAAAAGTACCATGGTATGGCTTTCCAGGTCCTCTGGATGTCCTTATTTTACTTATTATTACTGGTTGTACACATTTCCTCATCTCTTTCCATATCCTCTTTCATTTACACACATGTGAGGCTAACTTCTTCACTTAACACTGTTTCTGTATACAAAAATGTCTGTAAAGCCTTGTCCATCCAATGAGTATTATATTGAGGATGGAAGAAGATTTGTTTTGTTTCTTTGTCTTTTTTTTTCTGTCTTTCTTGATGGACAACTACCCACAACAACAGAGATACATTTCTAGCTCACATCTTGGCTCTTTACATCAATTCTTTGCCATAAGTGTGGGTCTTTAATCCTTTAATACTGTTTTATTTCATATCTGTACTATGGGTTCCCTATAGTGGTATTAGTGATTTCAGGAGTTGTATCTATCACTGTGGTTAGGTTTTCCTGTGCACAGGAGGATATTTAACTAGTGTCTTTCTGAACTCTACCTACTACTTTCTCTGATATGTCAATTAAAATGTTTCCAGACATTTAGAAATCCCCTTCAAAAAGACAAAAATCACAGGTACTGGGTAAGAATCCTGACTCTAGATATTCATTAATTAATTTGCCCCCATACATTAGATCTTCCACATCCCTACAATTGTTCACACATCTCATGGAACTGCTTTTAACTGGAGTCAGGAAAAATTTAAAGTTTCAAGATACAGTCACATTTTGAGATTGGCAACTAGAGGATCCCTGGGGCTCATGACTTCATCATCTTATAACCACTTTGTGAATGATAAGTGATCCCCTGAACAATTATCATATATCATGTCCTTCCTTCCAGTGAGGTTTTTTTTTTCAAGGGCTCCCTTATATGATCAAATGTAGCAATGGGAAGAAGATGGGTGTGAAGCCCAGAAAGAGTCTCAGTCCAATTTAGCCTCTTGGGCAAAGCTGATTTCTATACATCTATTCATTGTAAATACTTTCATTTTCAATTGAGATTTAATAGGATCAACAGAACAAATAAATGTTCAAAATCTGAGATGTATTATCTTTTTTATGCTTATCTTCTTTTTTTTTCTATTAGATGATTTATTCATTTACATTTCAAGTGTGATCCCCTTTCCTAGTTTCATCTCTGAAAAACTTCCCCCCTCACCCTGCTACCCAACCCACCTACTCCCACTTTCTGGCCCTAGCATTCCCCTATACTAGGGCATAGAATCTTCTTAGTACCAAGGGCCTCTCCTCCCATTGATGGACAAATTGTCCATCCTCAGCTATATATGCAGCTACAGACACAAGCTCTGGGGGTACTGGTTAGTTCATATTGTTGTTCCTCATATAGGGTTGCAGACACCTACAGCTCCTTGGGTACATTCTCCAGCTCCTCCATTGGGGACCCTGTGTTCCTGCCAATAGATGATTGTGAGAATCCACTTCTGTATTTGCCAGGCACTGGCATAGCCTCACAGGAGACAGCTATATCGGATCCTGTCTGCAAAATCTTGCTGGCATATGCAATTGTATCTGAGTTTGGTGGTTGTTTATGGGATGGACACACAGCAGGGAAGTCTCTGGATGGTCCTTCCTTCAGTCTCAGCTCCGACCTTTGTCTCTGTAACTCCTTCAATGGGTATTTTGAACCCCCTTCTGAGAAGAAACAAAGGATCCACAATTTGTTCTTCCTTCTTCTAGACTTTCATGAGTTTTGTAAATTGTATCTTGTGTACTCTGAGCTTCTGGGCTAATATCCACTTATCAGTGAGTGCATATCATGTGTGTTCTTTTGTGATTGGGTTACCTCACTCAGGATAATATTATCCAGATCCATTCATTTGCCTAAGAATTTCATAAATTCATTGTTTTTAATCGCTGAATAGTACTCCATTATGTAAATGTACCACATTTTCTGTATCCATTGCTCTGTTGAGGGACATCTGGGTTCTTTCCAGCTTCTTACTATTATAAATAAAACTTCTATGAACATATTGGTGCATATGTCCTTATTACAAGTTTGGACATCTTCTAGGTATATTCCCAGAAAGGGATTTCTGGATCTTCCGGTAGTACTATGTCCAATTTTCTGAGGAACCGTCAGACTGATTTTCAGAGTGGTTGTACCAGCTTGCAATCCCACCAGCAATGGAGGAGTGTTCCTCTTTCTGCACATCCTCACCAGCGTCTGCTGTCACCTGAATTTTTGATCTTAGGTGGTGTGAGATAGAATCTTAGGGTTGTTTTCATTTGCATTTCCCTTCTGACTAAGGATGTTGAACATTTTTTTTTTTGTCTTCTATCTTCCTGATCTTCTTTTTTTTTCAATTTTTATTAGATATTTTCTTCATTTACATTTCAAATGTTATCCTGAAAGTCCCCTAAACCCTCCCCCATCCCCCGCCCTGCTCCGCTACCCACCCACTCCCACATCTTGGCCCTGGCATTCCCCTGTAACTGGGGCATATAAAGTTTGTATGACCAAGGGGCCTCCCTTCCCAATGATGGCCAACTAGGCCATCTTCTGCTATATATGCAGCTAGAGACATGAGCTTTGGGGTACTAGTTAGTTCATATTGTTCTTCCACCTATAGGGTTGGAGACCCCTTCAGCTCCTTGGGTACTTTCTCTAGCTCCTCCCTTGGAAATCCTGTGTTTCATCTAATAGCTGACTGTGAACATTTTTTAGGTGCTTCTCAGCCCTTCATTATTCCACCGTTGAGAATTCTTTGTTTAGCTCTGTACCCCATATTTTTATTAAGGTTATTTGGTTTTCTGGAATTCAATTTTTTGAGCTCTTTGTATATATTAGATATTAGTTCCCTATCAGATTTAGGATTGGTAGAGACTTTTCCCAATCTGTTGGTGGCCTTTTTGTCTTATTGACAGTGTCCTTTGCCTTACAGAAGCTTTGCAATTTTATGAGGTCCCATTTGTCAATTATTGATCTTACAACACAAGCCATTGTTGTTCTGTTCAGGAAATTTCCCCCTATGCCCATATATTTGATGCTTTTCCCCACTTTCTCCTCTATAAGTTTCAGTGTCTCTGGTTTTATGTGGAGTCCCTTGATCTACTTAGACTTGACCTTAGTACAAACAGGTAAGAATGGATCAATTTGCATTCTTCTACATGCTAAATACCAGTTGAGCCAGCACCATTTGTTGAAGATGCTGTTTTTTCCCCAGTGGATGGTTTTAGTTCCCTTGTCAAAGATCAAGAGACCATAGAAGTGTGAATTCATTTCTGGGTCTTCAATTCTATTCCATTGATCTACTTGTCTATCACTGTACCAATATCATGCAGTTTTTATTACAATGGCTCTGTAGTACAGATTGAGGTCAGGAATGCTGATTCCAGTAGAGGTTCTTTTATTGTTCAGAATAGTTTTTGCTATCCTAGGTTTTTTGTTATTTCAGATGAATTTGCAAATTGCCCCTTTTAACTCCGTGAAGAATTAAATTGGAATTTTGATGGGGATTGCAATGAATCTGTAGATTGCCTCGGCAAGATAGCCATTTTTACTATATTAGTTCTGCCAATTTATGAGCATGGGAGATCTTTCCATCTTCTGAGATCTTCCTCAATTTCTTTCTTCAGAGACTTGAAGTTCTTATACAGATCTTTCACTTCTTTAGTTAGAGTTACTCCAAGGTATTTTACATTATTTGTGACTATTGTGAAGGGTGTTGTTTCTCTAATTTCTTTCTCATCCTGTTAATCCTTTGTGTAGAGAAAGGCCATTAATTTGTTTGAGTTAATTTCATATCCAGCTACTGCACTGAAGCTGTTTATCAGGTTTAGAAGTTCTTTGGTGGAATTTTTAGGGTCACTTGCATATACTATCATATCATCTGCAAATAGTGACATTTTGACTTCTTCCTTTCCAATTTGTATCCCCTTGATTTCCTTTTGTTGTATAATTGCTCTGGCTAGAACTTCAAGTACTATATTGAATAGGTAGGGAGAAAGTGGGCAGCCTTGTCTAGTCCCTGATTTTAGTGGGATTGCTTCGAGTTTCTCTACATTTACTTTGATGTTGGCTACTGGTTTGATGTAGATTGCTTTTATTATGCTTATGTATGGGCCTTGAATTCCTGATTTTTCCAAGACTTTTATCATGAATGGGTGTTAGATTTTGTCAAATGCTTTCTCAGCACCTCATGAGATGATCCTGTGTTTTTGTCTTTGAATTTGTTTATATAGTGGATTATCTTGATGTATTTCTGTATATTGAACCATCCCTGCATCCCTGGGATGAAGCCTACTTGATCATAATGGAGGATTTTTTTTTGATGTTTTCTTAGATTTGGTTTGTGAGAATTTTATTGAATATTTTTGTATCAATATTCATAATGGAAATTGGTCTGAAGTTCTCTTTCTTTTTTGTCTTTTTGTGTGCTTTAGTTATCAGAGTAATTGTGGCTTCATAGAATTAACTGTTTAGAGTACCTTTTGTTTCTGTTTTGTGGAATAGTTTGAGGAGAATTGGAATTGGGTCTTCTTTGAAGATCTGATAGAACTTTGCAATAAACCCATCTGGTCCTGGTGTTTTATTTTTTGGTTGGGAGACTATTAATGACTGCTTCTATTTCTTTAAGGGAAATGGGACTGTTTAGAACATTAATCTGATCCTGATTTAACCTTGGTAACTGGTATCTTTCTTGAAAATTGTCCATTTCATCCAGGTTTTCCATTTTTGTTGAGTATAGGCTTTTGTAGTAGGATCTGATGATATTTTGGATTTTCTCAGATTCTCTTTTTATGTCATTTTTTTCCATTTCTGATTTTAATTAGGATACTGTCTCTGTGCCTTCTAGTTAGTCTGGATAAGGGTTTATCTATCTTGTTGATTTTCTCAAAGAACCAGGTCCTAGTTTGGTTGATTCTTTGTATAGTTCTTTTTTATTCCACTTGGTTGATTTTAGCCTTGAGATTGATTATTTTCTGCCTTCTACTCCTCTTGGGTGAATTTGCTTCCTTTTGTTCTAGAGCTTTAAGTGTGCTATCAAGCTGCTAGTGTGTGCTCTCTCAAGTGTCTTTTTGGCAGCACGCAGAGCTATGAGTTTTCCTCTAAGGACTGCTTTTATTGTGTCTCATAAGTTTGGGTTTGTTGTGGCTTCATTTTCATTAAACTCTAAAAAGTCTTTAATTTCTTTCTATATTTCATCCTTGATCAAGTTATCATTGAGTAGAATGTTGTTCAGTTTCCACATGTATGTGGTCTTCCTGTTATTTATACTGTTATTGAAGATCAGCCTTAGTCTGTGGTGAGCTTATAGGATATATGGAATTATTTTAATATTTTTGTATCTGTTGAGGCCTGTTTTGTGACCAATTATATGGTCAATTTGGAGAAAGTATCATGAGGTGCTGAGAAGAAGGTCTATTCTTTTGTTTTAGGATAAAATGTTCTGTAGATATCTGTTAAATCCATTTGTTTCATAATTTCTGTTAGTTCCACTGTCCCTGTTTAGTTTTTGTTTCTAAGACCTGTCCATTGATGAGAGTGTGGTGTTGAAGTCTCCTACTATTATTGTGTGTGGTGCAATGTGTGCTTTGAGCTTTAAGAAAGTTTCTTTAATGAATGTGGATGCTCTTGCATTTGGAACATAGATGTTCTGAATTGAGAGTTCATCTTGGTAGATTTTACCTTTGATGAATATGAAATGCCCCTCCTTGTCTTTTTTGATAACTTGGGTTGAAAGTCGATTTTATTTGATATTAGCCTGGCTACTCCAGGTTGTTTCTTGGGACCATTTGCTGGAAAATTGTTTTCCAACTTTTTACTCTGAGGTAGTGTCTGTCTTTGTCCCTGAGGTGGGTTTCCTGTATGCAGCAAAATGTTCAGTCCTGTTTATGTATCCAGTTAATTAGTCTATGTATTTTTATTGGGGAATTGAGTCTGTTGATATTAAGAGATATTAAGGAAAAGTTATTGTTGCTTCCTATTATTTTTGTTGTGAAAGTTGGAATTCTGTTTTTGTTGTTGTCTTTTTAAAAGTTTGTTGAAGGATTACTTTCTTGCTTTTTCTAAGGCATAATTTCCCTCCTTGTGTTGGAGTTCTCCCTTTATTATACCCTGAAGGGATGGATTCATGACAATTTGATTTTGTTCTGGAATACTTTGGTCTTCATCTATGGTAATTGAATGTTTTGTTGGGTATAGTAGCCTAGGCTGGCATTTGTGTTCTTTTAGGGTTTGCATCATATCTGTTCAGGATCTTCTTGCTTTCATAGTCTCTGGTGAGAAGTCTGGTATAATTCTAATAGGTCTGCCTTTATAGCTTACCTTCTTTATTACACACCTTGTGTACACAATAGTTCAATTATTGTTGGCTAAGTTCCAGTTACTTCTTACTGCCATTCTATGTTTCCTATGTCCTTTGTATTTTCTTATTTGTCTTAGTTTGCTAGCTTGCTTATAGTCTAAAATATATTCCCACCTCTTCTTTACTGTGTTTCCTTTTACCATTTAATAATATTTGTTGTTTGCTGGTTATTTTCCAAGATTTACCTCTAGAAGACTGGTTTCTCACTGCCTGTTATATTCAGTTGACTGTGCTTCTAATATACCTTTTATTTCTTTTGTTCTTTTTGAAAAATTTAGAGCATCAATTTAGAATATTTAGTGTTTTTCTCACTAAAGTGAGAAAGAAGACGTCTCTGTGTACCTGCCTTGTAAGCTTCAAGGACTATGAACATTTGCTAAATGGGTTTTATCCTGGACAGAGAGAGTCCTATTTTCTTTGAAATAAAAATATCTTTGCAAGATTTCTTAATTCCTCTCTGCTAATTCTTTCTTGATGCTATTACTTTTTTAAACTGAGAAATTTTAGCAAAATTCTTTACATGTTTGTGTGTGCACACATGCACACACAAACCTATGTTCACCTACTTACCACAGCATGACATAACAATTATATGCATCTAAATGTACAACCTTATTTCTAGTCTTTCTTTGTTTATGTTGTTTGTCCTTTTCTTCCCCCAGTTCTGGGTATTAAACAAGGGCATGGTGCATGCTAGGCATACTGAATGCCACTCCTCTTCCTGTTTTCAGAATATATTATGAGACAGGGTCTCTCTAAGTTATCTATGCCTTATACTTGCTCTTCTCCTGCCATAGTCTCCTGAGTAGGATCACTTGGTTTTGTTTGTTTGTTTGTTTGTTTGTTTTGTTTTAGAGGACTTCTTTTGTTCTAATGTCCCTGGAACAGCTTGGACCAATATAACAGATTATAGAATTCTGAAACTTGGATTATTCTTTTTGCACCAAAAAAATTTTAGGATGGTTGATACATGGAATCACAATCCATGTTCTAACTATCACAATTGCATTCCTCATCATTTTCCTGTGCTAGGATGGTTTAGCTACATATTTTTTAATAACACAAGTTTCATGTCAGATGTAGAAAAAAATTGTCAGTCATCTTAGGAGTATGTCCACTTTATGGAGGAGTGAACCTTATAAAGCCAATGGCTTTCAAGATAGGGATGCAGGTGTATATAAATCTGTCTTTACCTGTGTTCATCCTGCTCTAGGTGGTCAGGAATGAATCTAAGTGCTCCTTGCTCTCTTAGGAGAGGAACCTTTGTATGAAGCTCCCTGAAAGACAATGCGAACAGGTGCAGGGTGAAAGCTCCGGGGCCCATGTTGGATGTATATGCATAGTATACATGCCAACTCTTACCTACTAAGGAGAACCATTGTTACATTTATGATTTATGACAATTCCTATTACAATTATATGAATTGTCAAACAGGCATTATTAAAAAATAAAATTATGTAAGCTTATGATTGAATAGTGATAATAAAAGCAGAGAAAAAACATACTCAAAATTTGTGACTGTTAATTATTTTAATAGACATTGCTGTGACCTGTGTGACCTGTAGGGACATGCTGCTTCTGACCCTTGTGTCACTGTGGTAGGAATACAACACTGTAGAGTGCTAATGTGCGATGCTTCAGCTCTGCCTACAATGACAAATTTTGGTTGCTTGAAATGGCCATGGTAGGAGTATTTCCTCTATGGAAAGGGGAAAGTTGCACTCACATAATCCTCTGTATCCAGAACCTGTTAGTAAGCAGTCAGTACAACATTAAAGTTATGCATGTTGTATGAATCAGAAAAACATGTAGGTAATTATTTCCTGTTATCAAACAGAGGGCACTGTTATGTGGACCACAGCACAAGCATTTAGGTCCTGTTAGGTCAATACTTACAGATCAAAGCTAGACTTTTTTTTTTAATGTTATTGATTTTAGTATCAAAATATTAGAACATCATGATACAGGAACAGAGACTGTTATATAACAAATAGTTTTCTTGATTTGATAAAAATTATAGAATATAAACATTCACACACAGATACAGACACACACAAAAACAGAGAGAGAGAGAGAGAGAGAGAGAGAGAGAGAGAGAGAGAGAGAGAGAGAAATGAGTGGCTATTGAGGACAGATCCTGGGAACTTAGAAACATATGGTATATATTTCAATATATACATGCCCAGTTTTTGCCCCTGGAAATTCTTTTAAGCCCTTAATCTTGGGTAATGTTGGGTCCCTGAGAACCAGGCACTCTTTAAATTTTAGCATTTCTAGGTTAATACAATGTAAGCCAATAAAAACATGCTACCACATGCCAAAAGACACAAGAGTCATAGTGTCAGGCCAGGGAAATTTCCAGCAGATGGTGCCAGTGACAAATGTCAGTTTCTACTTCCACACATAAGGAATAAGAACTGTAAACAAAGAGAAAAAACACTCTGCTTGGAGCTGCTTTGTACAAACTAAATAGTAATGTAGACTCCATATCTTGGTGTCCCACTGGGCCTGTATTTTTGGTGACAATGTAGCTAGTAAAACAAACAGACAGACAGACAGACAGGCAGGCAGGCAGGCAGGCAGGCAGATAGACATTCTGAGAAAACTATGACTTGAAATGTCTGGTGAGTTTAGCATCTCACAGCTGCTAGTGTCTAGCTCCCTTCATTCTGACAACCCCAAGTCTCACAGTGGTTCTAACTTTTCAGCTAGCAACAGAATATTCTGTCTTTTATTTCCAAGTTAGGTTCTGTTTCTGTGATCTAAATGTGGCAAAATTCTTGTGTTTTGTAAAATCTAATTCAAGAATACCTTCTAATTTAGGAGGCAGAAATCTCCAAAAAGCTTTTTTTTAAACTATTTTTATTAGATATTTTCTTTATTTACACTTCAAATGTTATCCCCTTTCCTGGTTTCTCATCAGAAAACCCCCTATCCCCTCCCCACTTTACACGCTCACCAGCCCACCCACTCCTGCTTCCTGGCCCTGGTATTCCCTATACTGGGCTTTAGAACCTTCACAGGATCAAGGGCCTCTCCTCCCATTGATGACTGACTAGGCCATTCTCTGCTACATATGCAGCTAGAGCCCTGAGTCCCACCATGTGTTTTCTTTGCTTGGTGGTTTAGTTCCAGGGAGCTCTAGGGGTACTGGTTAGTTCATATTGTTCCTCCTACAGGGCTGAAAAACCCCTTCAGCTCTTTGGGTACTTTCTTTAGCTCCTTCAATGGGGACCCTCTCCTCCATCCAATAGAAAGCTTTGATTCTTGACTGAAAGTACTTTGTTTTCCTATGGATTCACACCTGACTACTACAAGAAATCAATGAGAGAAATCTTGACGAACTTGATTCTCTGATTGTTAGTCCAGCATTAACTTTAGTGACCCATTAGTGATTAAATGGTACATTCAAAATACATTCTGTTATTCTCCTCTCTCTTTCATGAGTCCTTAACAATTGAGCTATATTTCAGAATCACCTAGATGGGTTGCAGTAGTGCAGAAAGCTAGACCCTATATCCAGAAGTTCTAACTTATCGGTCTGGTATGAGATAAGTGTAAGTATTTATAATATTATTCCAGATGATTCTGATGGCTCCAACCTTGGGCCACATTAGACACCACAGTTCTCCACATATCATAAAAGAAAAAACATAATCCAAGTTTGTATGTTCTGGGAATCGAAAATTTCATATAAAAACTTGTGAAAGATAAAAACAGATTGAAGAAAAGGATTCGAAGATGATAAACTGTGAACACTTGAACCTGGCCACGAGTATTAGAGAGTTCAACCCCACTCTGAACAGTTGAAATTACAAGCTGGTTTATAGAATGGATCTAACCAAGTTTCTTTCAGGTGTGGTTGTACTGAAAGGGACTGCTGGGCTCATGCATTAATCTTGCCTTTTTTGAAGTTCTAGGCAGTGTTTGTGGTGCTGCCTGACTTTACAGTTACCTGGAGAGTTGTAAACACTACCTGTGACTAGGCCACCCCAAAGCCATTAAGTCATCTTCAGAGACTGCAATGTGGATAGTGGATATTTTCAAGAATGTATACTCTCGGAGGAACTAGGTCACCCTCAAAGATTCTGAATTTTTTTATGCTAAATATTTTAAAAATTATCCACTATCTCAGTTTTAAAACTTAATGTAGGTAATTCTAATTTGTACTTAATATCTGGAGCACGGTTTGCCTGTGCTGAGTATGATGATGATTACCATATTGTCATTTTTTTCATAAAAATTAGAGTTAGGAATTTTTCCTCTTATTTTGACTCACCAGTTTTGATTATAATAAAGACAACATAATCAAGTAGACATATGAAAAATTAAATGTACATCAGGGGTGCTCAATGTACAGACTTTAGGCTAAAACTGGTCTATCATCTTCTTCTACAGCTTTCAGTTTACATATCAAAAGAAAAGTAATATGTGTGAAAGCCAAATTTAACTGTTCATAAGTTTTTAAAGGAACATAGATTTGTTATATATGCACACATGTTTTCATTCCATGCCTAGACATTTACTTATTGACCCTCATCAATTCAAGGTATTACATGTTTATTTACTAAAAAACTTTTGTTGATCTTTGGTCTAGGGTGTGAGTGGTAGATATGACGATTAAAATTTAATGTTAGCAAGCATGGTGTCTGTGAATTAAGATACGATTACTAGTTCTTTTTAATTTTAAATTGGATATTTTCTTTATTTATATTTCAAATGTTATTCCCTTTCCTGGTTTTCTCCCAGGAGCCCTCTATCCTATCCCCCTTCTTCTATGAGGGTGTCTCCCCAACCACCCACCCACTCCTGCCTCCCCGCCCTGGCCATTCCCCTACATTAGGGCATTGAGCCTTTACAGGACCAAGAGCCTCTCCTCCCATTGACGCTCAACAAGTCCATCCTCTGCTGTATATGCAGCTGGAGTCATTCATCTCTCCATGTGCACTCTTTGGTTGGTCGTTTAGTCCCTGGGAGCTTGGGGGGTCTGGTTGGTTGATGTTGTTGTTCTTCCTATGGGGTTGCAAACCATTTCAACTCTTTCAGTACCTTCTCTAAATCCTCTATTCGGGGCCCTGCACTTAGTCCAATGGTTGGCTGCTCACATCTGCCTCTGGATTTGTAAGGCTCTGGCAGAGCCTCTCAGCAGACAGCTATTGCAGGCTCCTGTCAGCATGCACTTCTTGGCATCCACCATAGTGTCTGGGTTTGGTGACAGTATATGGAACGGATGGCCTTTCCTTCAGTCTCTGCTCCACACTTTTTCTCTGTATTTCCTCCTGTGAGTGTGTGTGTGTGTGTGTGTGTGTGTGTGTGTGTGTGTGAGATGGGGTGGCACTACTAGTTCTGATTCTCAGAAGAAGAGGACTTTATTCATTGCTTTGTGATATGGTTCATTAAGTTGAAAAAACAAAAACAAAAACTATGGACCATGTATAATGTCTGTTCCATAAGCCTATGGTCCTTGGCAAATCTTGAGCAAATCAAGATATTTTAAATTCCATTTTGCAACTCTGAAAGAAAATCACTCAAAATGCCTTTTGGCTCTGCACAATTTCACCCTCTCTTCCCCTCCCTCTTTTGTTTTATAAAAGATGAGCGATGAGTAAGGACATAGACCTCACAGCTGACATACTGTGGTTTATAAGCTATGGATGGTACCCTCCGAGGTATCTTTTTAAACACTTTGAATTTGCTATCTGTAGAGGATGATTGATCCACAAACTCCTGTTTGGGCTTAATCTCGATTTCTGGCTCTATTTCAAACATTTTAGAGAGTCTTGTGGACTTATCTCCAATACTGCATTTAAATATCACAGTTATTAATAACTGGGTCTTGTAGCTTCTTAGACACACAAAATCAAGTTCCATTAGTAGCTTAACCATTTTTATGGGGGTGGCAACGTAGCTTATTTGGTGAAGGTACCTGCTCCCAAGCCTAACAATCGGGGTCCAATCCTTGAGTCCTAGAAGAAACAGATTTGTACAAGTTCTCCTCTAAGCTCCTCATGCTGACCATGTTATACACACACAACAACAGTCAGGGCACAACAGTCAGGGCACAACAGTCAGGGCACAACAGTCAGGGTATAGGAGAATGAACAAGCTTCTCCTAGTCCCAGGCTCTAGGGAAGGGAGCAGGCACTGCAGTGGCTCCCCACTGCAAAAGTTCTGGCCTTGAAACCAAGACACCATGACATTTCCTCAGTCAAACATCCCTTAGGATAATTCTTAATGATACTCTTTAGACTTTCTTGGAGAAGTACTTTAGAATACTTGTTACTATGAATTCCATTTCAGCTTTTTAAGTTTGGCAATACCCCTATTAAGAAACTCTGAGCCAATGCTTTGCAGTTCTATCAGGAAATACAGGATCTCTGTACTTTCTGGTCTCACAGGGTGGTCGTGCCTAGCATCTATCAGCTTCAATTAGTTCAGAAACAGTCACGTTGACCAAATTCCCTGATGTCCTCCAGTACCTTTCTACCAGCTTGCCTCCTGCTTAAATTCTCCTGCTTTTTGTGCCAATCCGGTGTTTATAAGGCTTTTGTTTTAAACACTTGTAATAATTCACTGTTCTTGCCATAATATTAAATAATCAGTTCTTACCAGGGCAACTTATTCTGTGAAATTTCCCTTTCACCTTGATATCAAAGATTGAAATTTCTCCCCCAAATGATGTAGTGATAACCCTAGCAACTGTGAATGGGACTATATTTGGAAATAGGTATACACAGACATTGGAATGAGAGAATACTGGGGGTGGATAACATTGATTGTCAACTTACCAAGATTTAGAATTACATAGAAGATAGATAAGCCTTCAGCATTTGTGTAAAGAATTTCTGGATTGGTATAATAGAGATGGAAGGAATGGCTTTAAGTGTGGTAGCACCAGATCTAGAATACTGGACTGAATCAAGAGGAGAAACCAAAAAAAAAAAAAAAAAAATCACCATCCTTCAGCACTTTCTGTTTCCTGTTTGAGGATGCAATATAATCAACTATCTTATGTTTCTGATGCCTTGCCTTCCTTTTCAATACAGAGCATGCACGCAAAACACATCTTTATTCTTTAAGTTGCTTTTGTCAGGTGTTTTGTCACAGCAATGAGAAAAGTAACGAATGCATTGGAGGTTTCTTGCTTTTGCCCTTAACCAAGTAGACTTACTTAATTTGATAAAAAATATAAAAGTAATTGAGCTAGATATTCATGTAGGAAAGACATCATAGGTCAATAGAGGCAGAGGCTACAGTCATGTAGTTGTAAACTTACTGATAGCTGAGGCCATTATAGGCCAAGAGAAGAAGACTTCTTAAGGGTCTAATAAATTAGTTACAGTCTTTGGTTTTGAAAGCTTAGGATATCAGGTTTTCATGGAAAGTGTATCTTGCAGCTTCCTATTTCTCACTTTGTATGGAAAGAGAAGGCTAAGATATACCCTTTGAAGACATTCCCTGATATCAGTTCCAACAAGTCTCCCAACTTAAACAGTTTTACTTGTTCACTCAAATTTTGAATGACCAATGGTTGAACTTTTCATTTCTTCAGAGTCCTCATGCTCTAGTTGGCTCTGAAAACAGCCTCATAGACACATAGATAGGTAGGTATACTTTACTAATCCTTCATACTAAACTCAGTCAGTCAGTCAGTCAAGTCAACAAAATCAAGAATAACCTCCACCCCCCTCGATGTATACGATACTTGGTAGCATTCATTGATGTCACATCCCCAAACATTGTCTGATTTCGAAAATCTACCTGATAGTATCCATCATGCTATATCTCCACATAAGTAAGAATATAGGCCCCAAATTTGCATGATCATACCAGGAGAAACTGCAGCAAGCAAGAACAAAAGCATTCTGTGTGCTTTAAACACCTTCAAATCAAGAGGCTAAACAACAGCAAAATCACAGAGGTACTGCTCCATGCAGGCAGGGTTTTTGTATTTCACTGAAGCCAAAAAGATAAGGGGATATCAAAACAGAAATATCCCTATTTTGTTGTAGTTGTTACTAATATCCTACAAGGTGGCAAAAATTATGCCACTATTATTTTTATTTATGCCTTAATATAACATAGTAGTGGTTAGATAATTTGAATATGATTGAGATATTTCATGATGAAATTTCAGAGCTCAGAGAAGAAAAAGGGAGGGTGTTCTTCACACAGATGACTGAGTCAGCACATCATGGCAGTGCTCTGTATCCTTGTAATAGATATTTGAGAATAATTATTGAGAATCTGTGGAGAATTCATCAACCTCAGCTAACAAATAATACTTCATACTATCGTGGGAACTGTCTGAATTAAATTAAAAATTCAGGAATACTGATTATGTCTCCTGATTTTCCCCTAGAAAAGCCAATCTGCATAACTGATGCTATAGGTAGAAAATACTATTTTAATATTACACCATAAATCAAATAGTATTTAGGAAATGAGATCATCAGATTCTAATGGCCACATGGGATAGCAGTAACAGTATCCATAATTTTCTGGTGTATGAAAAAAAATGCTGGTGTTTATTTTCTAATCCTCAACATACTATGTTCTAAGAAATCTTATTTCTTTGAAGAGATGGACAAGGACAATTCAGTGTTCAGAGACAGAGTTACTAATGAGTTAGTGTAGTGCACAGAGGCACTCAGTACAAGGAGTGGTCAAGCTTTGGAGCATGGAGAGCTAGCATCCAGGAATCTGACCTTTTTAATTTTATAGGGACTTTCTGAAACCTGTTGTTGGAAAAATCAATACTGAGACCATTTTGTGATGAATTACTTTGAAAGGAAATCCATTGTCAGATGGTTGGATTAGAATTACCTCTGGGTATGTTTGTGGCAGTGTTTCCAGGTAAACTGAAGCCTCACTCTGAGCACAGGTGGCATTGTACCAATAAAAAGTGAACTGAGCGACAGCCAGATAAATGCTGGAATTCCCCTCTCTCTGCTTCCTGATATGCTGAGATGTGCACACTCTCATGCCCCTCCTGCTGTGCTTTTCCTGCCATGATGAACTCTGTATGTCCTTAACTGAGCCCAAGTTGATAATTCTTGTTAACTTGTCTTTAGTCAGATATTTGGCCACAATCATGAGAAAACTAATATACTTAATAAAGTACAGGCTTTATCTCTGGTAATATACTATTTTGTTTTCAACAGAGTTCTTTTGGTGCTGATATTTTTAATAATTGAAAAGTAAATTATAAATATTTTCTTTGCAAGTAGTAGTTTATATATGAAATCAGCTTTGTAATATTTAAAGAAGAGCTTCTTATTTGATGTGAGCCTCATTCTTTTTCATTCAGAGTTCATAGCTTGAAATTATTGAATAGAAATGTTGATTCTTGGGTATTTCATCCAATCTCATCTCTTTATGTATATATATTTTTTCTTTTTTTCCATTCCATAAACATTCCTCCATTGCTGGTGGGAATTGCAGGCTGTTACAAACCCTCTGGAAATCAGTTTGGCGGTTCCTCAGAAAATTGAATATAATATTACCTGAGGACCCAGCTATATCACTCCTGGCCATATACCCAGAAGATGCTCCAACATGTAATATGGACACATGCTCCACTATGTTCATTGCAGCCTTATTTATAAACGCCAGGAGCTGGAAAGAACCCAGATGTCCTTCAACAAAGGAATGGATACAGAAAATGTGGTATAGGTGTTCCACCAGCAATGGAGGAACTGTATATGGGATGAATCCCCAGGTGGGACAGTCTCTGGGTGGCCTTTGCTTTAGTCTCTGCTCTACACTTTATCTCCATATTTGCTCCTCTGAGTATTTTCTTCCCCTTCTAAGAAGTAGCAAAGTACCCACACTTTGGTCTTCCTTCTCACTGAGTTTCATGTGGTCTGTGAATTGTATCCGGGTTATTTGGAGCTTTTCTTTTGCAATTGGGTTACCTCACTCAGGATGATTTTTTCTAGTTCCATCCATTTGCCTAAGAACTTCATGAATTCATCATTTTTAACAGCTGAGTAGTATTCCGTTGTGTAAATATACCACACTTTCTGTATCCACTCCTCTGTTGAGGGACATATGGGTTCTTTCCAGCTTCTGGCTATTATAAATAAGGCTGCAATGAACATAGTGGAGCATGTGTCCATATTACATGTTGGAGCATCTTCTGGATATATGCCCAGGAGTGATATAGCTGGGTCTTCAGGTAATACTATATTCAATTTTCTGAGGAGCTGCCAAACTGATTTCCAGAGGGTTTGTAACAGCTTGCATTCCCACCAGCAATGGAGGAATGTTTTCTTTCTCCACATCCCTGCCAGCATCTGCTGTTACTTGAGTTTTGATCTTAGCCATTCTGACTGGTGTGAGACGGGATCTCAGGGTTGTTTTGATTTGCATTTCCCTGATGACTAAGGACGTTGAACATTTCTTTAGTTGAGTCCCAGCCATTTGGTATTCCTCAGTTGAGAATTGTTTATTTAGCTCTATACCCTATTTTTAAATAGGGTCACTTTTTTCTTTGGAGTCTAACTTCTTGTGTTCATTGTATATACTGGATATTAGCACTCTAACAGATGTAGGATTGGAAAAGATTTTTTTCCAATCTGTTGGTTGACTTTTTGTTTATTGACAGTGTCCTTTGCCTTGCAGAAGCTTTGCAATTTTATGAGGTCCCATTTATCAATTCTTGATCTCACAGGTCAAGTCACTGGTATTCTGTTCAGAAATTTTTCCTCTGTGCCCATATATAAGAGGCTCTTCCCCACTTTCTCCTTTATAAGTTTCAGTGTATCTGGTTTTATGTGGAGGTCCTTGATCCACTTGGACTTGAGGAGATAAAAATAGTCAAGGAGATAAAAATGGGTCAATTTGCATTCTTATACATGCTGATCCCCTTTGAACCAGCACTATTTGTTAAAAATGCTGTCTCCCCCCCCCCCCACTGGACAGTTTTAGCTTCTTTGTCAAAGATCAAGTGACCATAGGTGTGTGGGTTCATTTCTGGGTCTTCAATTCTATTCCATTGATCTTCCTGCCTGTCTTTGTACCAATACCATGCAGTTTTTATCATTATTGCTCTGTAATACAGCTTGAGGTCAGGGATGGTGTTTCCCCCAGAGGTTCTTTTATTGTTGAGAATAGTTTTGCTATCGTGGGTTTTTTTTGTTATTCCAAATGAATTTGCAAATGGCTCTTTCTAACTCTATGAAGAATTGAGTTGATATTGTTGTTCCTCTTCTAGGGTTGCAGACCCCTTAAACTCTTGGGGTTCTATCTCTAGCTTCTCCAATGTGGGCCCCGTGCTCCATTTTATAGATGACTGTGGGCATCCTCTTCTGTATGAGACAGCTATATCAGGGTCTCTTCAGTAAACACTTGCTGCCCTTTGCAATAGTGTCTGAGTTTAGTGACTGATTATGGGATGGATCTCCCAGTGGGTTAGTCTCTGTATGGTCCATCCTTTCATCTTAGCTCTAAACTTTGTCTCTGTAACTCCTTTCATGGGTATTTTGTTTCCTATTCAAAGGAGGAATGAAGTATCCACGTGCTGGTCTTGAACTAACCAGAACTCCCAGAACTCGTGTCTCTAGCTCCATATGTAGCAGAAGATGGCCTAGTCGGGCATCATTGGGAGGAGAGGCCCCTTGGTATTGCAATCTTTATATGCCCCAATACAGGGGAACGCCAGGGCCAAGAGGTGGGAGTGAGTGGGCAGGGGAAGAGGGCGGTGGGAGGGAACTTTTGGGATAACATTTGAAATATAATTAAGAAAATATCTAATAAAAAATTGAAAAAAAAGAATCGAGTTGGAATTTTGATGATGATTGCATTGAACCTATAGATTGCTTTCAGCAAGATGGCCATTTTTACTATATTAATCCTTTCAATCCATGAATATGGGAGATCTTTCCATCTTCTGAGATCTTCTTTGATTTCTTTCTTCAGAGACTTGATGTTCTTGTCATATAGATCTTTCATTTGCTTGGTTAGAGTCACATCAAAGTATGTTATATTGTTTGTGGCTATTTTGAAGGGTATCATTTCACTAATCTCTTTCTCAGCCTGTTTATCCTTTGAGTAGCACTGATTTGTTTGAGTTAATTTTATATCCAGCAACTTTGCTGAAGTTGTTTAACAGCTTCAGAATTTCTTTGGTGGAATTTTTGGGGTAACTTAAATATATGATCATGTCATCTGCAAATAGTGGTATGTTGACTTCTTCCTTTCCAATTTATATCCCTGTGACCTCCTTTTCTTGTCTAATTGCCCTAGCTAGACCTTCAAGTAGTATGTTGAATAGATAAGGAGAAAGTGGAAAGCTTTCTCTAGTCCTTGATTTTAGTGGGATTGCTTCAAGTTTCTCTCTATTTAGTTTGATGTTGACTACTTGTTTATTGTCTATTGCTTTTGCTATGTTTAGGTATGGGCCTTGAATTCTTGTTACTTTTAAGACTTTTATCATGAAGGGGTATTAGATTTTGTTGAATATTTTCTCAGCATATAATGAAATGATCATATGGGTTTTATCTTTGAATTTGCTTATATAGTGGATTACTTTGATGGATTTCTGATTATTGAACCATTCTTGTATTCCTGGGATGAAGCCTAGTTGATCATGGTGAATGATCATTTTGATGCATTTGAGTATTTTTGCATCAATGGTCATAAGGGAGATTAGTCTGAAGTTCTCTTTTTTCTTTTGGTCTTTGTGTGGTTTAGGTATAAGTGTAATTGTGGCTTCAGAGAATGAATTGGGTAGTGTACCTTCTGTTTCTATTTTGTGGAATAGTTTGAAGAGTATTGGTATTAGGTCTTCAAAGGTCTGATAGAATTCTCCACTAAACCCATATGGTCCTGGGCTCTTTTTGTCTGGGAGACTATTAATGACTGCTTCTATTTGCTTAGGGGTTATGCTAATGTTTAGATGGTTTATTTGATCCTGTTTTAACTTTGGCACCTTTTATGTATCTAGAACACTGTCCATTTTCATGCAGATTTTCCAATTAGTTGAATATAAAATTTTGTAGAACGATCTGATGATTTTTTAATTTCCATGATTTCCATTGTTATATCTCCCTTTTCATTTCTGATTTTATTAATTTGTATACTGGCTTTGTGCCTTCTGGTTAGTCTGGCTAAGGGTTTATCTAGATTGGTGATTTTCTCAAAGAACCAGCTCCTGGTTTTGAGGATATCTTGTATAGTTCTTTTTGTTTCTATTTGGCTGATTTCAGCCCTGAGTTTGATTATTTCTTGCTGTCTACTCTTCTTGGGTGTATTTGCTTCTTTTTGTTCTAGAGCTTTCAGGTGTGCTGTCAAGCTGCTAGTGTAAGCTCTTTCCAGTTTCATTTTGGAGGTACTTAGAGCTATGAATTTTCCTCTTACCAAAGCCTTCATTGTGACCCATAAGTTTTGGTATGATGTGTCTCCATTTTCATTAAATTCTAAAAAGTCTTTAAATTTTTCTTTATTTCTTCCTTGACCAATTTATCATTGTGTAGAGCATTGTTCAGTTCCATGTGTATGTTTGTTTCCCATTGTTTTTGTTGGAATTTAAGACCAGCCTTAGTCCATGGTGATCTGATAGGGTGTATGGGATGATTTCAATCTTCTTATATCTGTTGAGGCCTGTTTTTTGACCAATTATATGGTCAATTTTGAAGAATGTACCAGAAGGTTCTGATAAGAAAGTATATTCTTTTGCTTTAGGATGAAACATTCTATAAATATCTGTTAGATACATTTGGTTCATAACTTCCGTGAGTTTCACTGTGTCTCTGTCTAGTTTGTGTTTCTATGATCTGTCCATTGATGAGAGTGGGGTGCAGAAGTCTACCAGTATTATTGTGTTAGGTGCGATGTGTGCTTTGAGCTTTAGTAAAGTTTCTTTTATGAATGTGAGTGCCCTTGCATTTGAAGTATAGATGTTCAGAATTGAGAGTTCATCTTGGTAGATTTTTTTTTCCTTTGAGCATATGAAGTACCCTTCCTTATGCTTTTTTTTGATACATTTTTGTTGAAAGTCGAGATATTAGAATGGCTACTCCAGCTTGTTTCTTGAGGTCATTTGCTTGGAAAATTGTTTTCCAACCTTTTATTCTGTGGTAGTGTCTTTCTTTGTCACGGAGGTGCATTTCCTGTATTCAGCAAAATGTTAGGTACTCTTTGGTTCTGCAGTCTATTAGTTTATATCTTTTTATTGGGGAATTAAATCCATCGATGTTAAAAGATATTAAGGAAAAGTGATTGTTACTCCCTGTTATTTTTATAGTTAGAGGTGGCATTATGTTTTTGTGCCTATCTTCTTTAGAATTTGTTGAAATATCTCCTTCTTGTTTTTTCTAGAGTGGAGTTTCCCTCCTTGTGTTGGTATTTTTCATCTATTATCTTTGTAGGGCTGGATTTGTGGGAAAAATATTGTGTAATATTTTTTTTTTGTCATGGAATACCTTGTTTTCTCCCTCCATGGTAATTGAGAGTTTTGTTGGGTATAGTAGCCTGGGCTGGCATTTATGTTTTCTTAGGATTTGGATAACATCTGCCCAGCATCTTCCAGCTTTCATAATCTCTGGTGAGAAGTCTGGTGTAATTTTGATTGGTCTCCCTTTATATGTTGCTTGACCTCTTTTCATTACTGCTTTTAAAATTCTTTGTTTAGTGCATTTGGTGTTTTGATTATTATGTGACAGGAGCAATTTCTTATCTGGTCCAGTCTATATGGAGTTCTGTAGGCTTCTGTTATGTTCATGGGCATCTCTTTCTTTAGGTTAGGGAGTTTTCTTCTATAATTTTGTTGGAGATATTTCCTGGCCCTTTAAGTTGGGAATCTTTACTCTCTTCTATACCTATTTTCTTTAGGTTTTGTCTTTTCATTGTGTCCTGGATTTCCTGGCTGTTTTGTGTTAGGAGCTTTTTGCATTTTGCATTTTCTTTAACAATGTTGTGTCAATCTTTTCTATGATGTCTTCTGTACCTGAGATTCTCTCCTCTATGTCTTATGTTCTGTTGGTAATGCTTGCATCTATGACTCCTGATTTCTTTCCTAGGTTTTCTAACTCCAGAGTTGTCTCCCTTTGTTATTTCTTTATTGTTCTTATTTCTATCTTTAGATCTTGGATGGTTTTATTCATTTCCTTCTCATGTTTGATTGTCTTTTCCTGTAATTCTTTAAGGGATTTTTGTATTTCCTCTTTAAGGGCTTTTACCTGATTACCTATGCTCTCCTGTATTTCTTTTAGGGAGTTATTTACATCCTTCTTAAAGTCCTACATCATCATAATGAGAAGTGATTTTACATCTGAATCTTGCTTTTCTGGAGTGATGGTGTATCCAGGACTTGCTATAGTGAGAGAATTGGGTTCTGATGATGCCAAGTAACCTTGATTTCTATTGCCTATGTTCTTATGCTTGCTTTCTGCCATATGATTATGTCTAGTGCTCCCTGCCTTCACTATATCTGACTGGTGCCTGTCCTTCCTGTAATCCTGGTTGAATCAGAGCTCCTCAGAGTCTAGATGTCTCTGTCATCTTTTGATTCCTGGATCCTGTGATCCTGAGATTCTGAGTGTGTCAGAGTTCTGGGGAGTCAAGCTGCCTTTGAAACCCTGAGATCCTTGTGTGAACAAGTTCCTGGCATCCTGGCATCCTGGGATCCTGGGATCTTGGGATCCTAAAATCCTGGTCATGCTAGAGTGCCTGGGAGTAACGCCTCCTCTTGGGGCTGTGGGACTGGCTGCTATGTTGTTACCCAAGATAAACAGGCACCGACCTATTCCAGTATTAACCAGAATTAATTACCTTAAGTTTATGTATTTGTTTATTTTCTGTTGCTGTGATAAAATTCCAAAGCAAGCTGGACGGTGGTGGCACACGCCTTTAATCCCAGCACTCGGATTTCTGAGTTTGAGGCCAGCTGGTCTACAAAGTGAGCTCCAGGACAGCCAGGGCTATACAGAGAAACCCTGTCTCGAAAAACCAAAAACCAAACAAACAAAAAAAAAATTCCAAAGCAACCTATGGGAGAGTTTATTTGCTTTATTTTTCCAGAATGATATAGTTCATCATGGCCTAGGGGCAAGGCAGGCATGGCAGCAAACAACAGGCAGGACAGTAGGAACAGGAAGCTGAGAGATAACTTCTTTAACCACAAAGAAGCAGAGATAGCAACTTGGAAGTGGGGTCAAGTTTATGCACTTTCAATGTAAGACCATACCACCTACCTCACATAGCACCACCACTTGGGAACTGAGTGTTCAAATACCTGAGGCCATGGGAACATTTCTCATTCAAACCACCTCAGTGCACAAATAAACACGGTAATTATTTTTTTTCTTGTCATGACATGTTTGAATTACAAACACTTATGAAACTCATGTTCTGCTTGGTGCTACTGTATGACTCTCATTTTACCTCATATGAATTTAGGAAAATAGTATTTAAGGAGCAGAATCATTTCTTAAGACACTTTATGAAACATTATAGTAGAAAAAATCTCTTTTCCAACTTTTACTTTATCCAGTACATTGGACAGTAAGTTTATAGTGGAGCGGACAAGAATGCACAAACAGCATGAGCAATATGTCAGAAATGACGAGATCATCAAATAATGTAAAAACAGCTATGTAAGAAGCCAAGCTCTGAGTCAGAACCCACAGTCACTTCTTTATAGAACTGCTTGCTAGCTGTCCACAGCAGTTGTAACCTGCCCAGGAGGCTGACAATTTACAAAGAACCTTTCTAGTCTTCAATACTCTTTCCTATTTTCTTCCACATGTCTACAGAAAGGAAAGAGAAAGGATGTGGCTCTAGTTAACCTCTGTTTCCTGTCAGTGCACACCTCTCTTGCTCCTTTTTGGGAAATTCATATGAAAATCCCAGTCCTCTTTTTAAAAATGATACCTACAGCAAAACATCTACATCATTATACCAGAGAGAGACAGAGATAGATATATACGCATGTGGGCATGCTTGCACTCTCATATGTGTGCATACAAAAAGGCACATACACTCATAGAGAGACATAGACACGTGCACACAGAGACAGAAAGACACACAGAGACAGACACAAGACACACAGAGGCAGACAGTCAGACAGACAGACAGACAGACACACACACACACACACACACACACACACACACACACACACACACACACACAGAGTGGGGCATCCCTACAAAGAATAGGTGATAACTGTAGTTAGTGCAGATTGCAAAGGACAATGACGATTTCTCATAGTGCCTCTGAAGTTCATCTGGGTAACCTTTTGCCATTCTTGCTGATGATGCACAGTGTGCTGTCTGTCCTTGGCCTGAAAGTACACAGATAGTCCTGCTGTTAGAGAAGCATTAGAGCATATTTGGTTTCAGAGATCCACTGAAGATATGGGCAGAATTTTGTTTTCTTTAAAAAAAAAAAAAGGCATTCTTTTTTGCCCTTTTGTGTTCTAGGCCAGGCTTTCAAGATTTGATACTGACTATGCCAAAAAAATCAAAATCATTTATATATGGATAGCAATTATATTTCAAAGATTTTTTTGTTTATGTCTATGCATGTGTGCCTCTGTGTGTGTGTTTGCCAAATGCTATCAGGGCATCCTTTAATGCTGTGAGAAGGTGTCTGATACCCCGAAGGTGTGATTACAGGTGATTGTGAGCTGTTGAACTTGGATACTGAGAAACAAAACCTATGACCTCTGGAAGACCAGAAAGCACTCAATTAATGTGATATCTCTCCAGCTTTTGTTTATGTTTGTCCTTGGGATAGAATCCCTTTTAGCTCAGTCTGGCCTGGAACTCCTTGTAACCTTGAACATGATCTTGGCTCATCTCTGCATTCTAGGATTACAGGTGTATACTAGTTCATGTGGTGCTGGTGATACAACACAGGGCCTTGTGAATGCTGGGCATGTATACTACCAACTAAGCTATATCCCCAAGCTATGGATTTTCTTTAAATATTATTTAAAACATGAAATTGGATGCAATTACAATACATCAGGAAAATTCAATTGTTAGGGAGAATGTATGCCTAAAATCTGGGATTTGGTTACTTAGAAACCATTCTAGGAATTGGAGTTCAGTGTGGAAGTGGGTAGGAACTGCAAGACTCCCCTTTAAAATATTTCATTTTTAAGTTTTGCTGCTGGGAACTCTTTATAACAAACATGGTGATAGTCTTTCATCAATATCTAATGATAATGGTCCCCTTTCTATAAAGTTCAGTTATATATGGGTATAGCTTGACTCCCTGCTTATTTTGCTATTCCTGTGCACATTCTATTTTAGTCCACATTACCTGTTTTGGGAATGAGGAAACTATTCTCGAGGGGTAATTACCAGTATGATCGCAGCACCATCTGCTTGCCTTATGTTCTGTAGATGGCTCAAAGGAGGTAGTTTCAGGAGAGACCTGGGGAAGGAACATTTCAGGACAGAGGAAATGAAGATAACCAAAATGAAAGTAATAATTAGAGGAGTTTAAAGAGGAAAAGCATATGGTATAGGACATATAGCTTAGAAAGCAGCATCTTAGACTCCTGACCCACTTGAGGTTTCCCTGGAAGTAAGAACAGAAGGAAATCTTAGGCTAGCACAGAGAATGGTCAATTAACCTAGGGGGAATCTCCAGAGGGACATAGCAGAGAGGAATAGCAGATGGTATTCATTTGTGATTTAGTGGAAAGAAGTAGCCGCAGGCTAGATGGAGCCAGCAGAACCTGGATTTTCATGCACTAAGGCAAAGCTTTAAAAGGGAAGCCTGAACCCGGAAGGATTTTCATGCAGTCATCATTCATTTAAAAGATGTACTTAGCACTAGCTAAAAAAGGATGTACTTCACTGGCCTATTGGAGTCGATACACTGATGTTCAAAGTCACAGTTCCTAACCTTGGAGACTATACAATGCATAAGAAAACAGGGGGAATTAGATGAGTGCATGTGTAGATACGCAGCATCCCTGGCAACAAGTATTGTGTGAAGAAGATGATATGCTAGGATGTTTCCCAGAGGCAAGAGATAATTCATGCCAGGACATTGTGGGAATGTTTGTGGAATTTAAACAGAAACCTAAATAGATAGAGAGGACTTTTTTAGGCATTGAGACATTGCCTAATATGGAGGTAAGAGTCAACACCAGGACTCAGGGGCCATTAATAGAGTGGTTCAGAGTTTTAATATTTCTCAGATGACACAATAATTACATAAATATTTCTTAAGCTTTAAAAACTTCTGAAATTTGACTCTGCTTTCTTGGGCAATGAAGCTGTACTTAAAGAGATGTTGTTCTTGATGAAGCATCTGTTAATCGATTCCTGCAGCTGTCACCCCAAAAATAGCATTCTAGCAAGAATCTTGTTTTTTTTTTCTGAAAAAAAATTCTTTTTCTTAAACTATAGAAAACAAAAGAGGGAATGGCTTGAACTGCAAAAGCAATTGATGATGTCAGCACCTCTTTAAAGACAGGTGAGATCTGGTTCAGAGGGAGTGGAATTTCTGTTGTTCCATGGACATGCCTTATTCTTTTAGTGGTGGTGTTTAAGTCTTTCTAAGACATATTCACCTCTTTAATGTCACAATATAAATCATAACTTGTTATAATTAAAACTAGCAAAAACATGATATTACAATGCAAGCTAACTTTCTTTCCACAAAGCCAGGGTAGCTATGATTTTTTTTTTTTTGAGGTGAAAGAAACATTGAAATTGCTATCTTTAGTTCTGTATTAACTGAATGACCATTTCCCTTTTGTGTTTTCCCTCTCCTCTTAATTTTTAAAGCACACAAAAGTGAGCAGCCTTCTCCTCTTGTCACAAGCACATGCAGGTCCTCTTTCTGTATGATTGCTCCCTTGACATTCCCCAAGACTGTTAGCAACAGGAGCTGATAGAATCAATTGAGGTGTGAATTATGTTTAATTAAAACCTATCACTTTAAATTGAGTGAAGGAGCATTTTCTGTTCATTTCACCTCAGCTATTCCGAGCATCTCAGGATTATATGACAGAGGACAGGTTGTATCCTGGGGCATTGGGTGGATCAACACAGCTGTCTGCTGCTTGAGACAAGAAATGCTCACCAGCGCTCACTCCTTAGTTCCATGGTTGGGACACACCAGGGTCGGTATCAGAACATTCTGAACTCTTATTCAGAGTGCTAATGTCCCATGGGACTTTGAAACACCCCATGATTGCTCATTCATACCCTACTCTTCTCTAGGGCTACTTTCTCTCTAAACACTCAGCATTCCCACAAAAGTGAAACTAAAGTTGTCACCCTCAACACACTGGCAAACAGAAACATTTTTTTGTGAACTCTGCCAATTGTCTGTTTCAATTTTAACTTCCACCTTGAAATTTCCAACAAACTGTGGTCCCTTTAATTTATATCTGCCTTCGACATTTCAAATGGCATCTGCAATTTTGTTGAAGAATAAGGCATGAACTCCATGTGGAAAGGGGCTAACTGAGGATTTTTTTTTCCTCAGAAGTAGATGGTGAGAGGCTGGTGAAGATGTGAATAAAGAAAATCTACCAACCAAGAGTTTCTGAAATCAATGGAAGGCAGTTAAGAAGGGCATGGACTATATATAAAACAGGAATCACTATCTGTAAAGATAAGCTGTTGAGAAGTAGCTAAGAAAAGGAAATTGTTTAAAAAGATGAGGGAAAGATCATGTTAATGTATTGATAAAGCAATGTCTGAGCCATAATTAATCTCAGCCATTCTTAAAGGTTGGTGTACTTTGGTGGATTTGAGTTGCACTGATACTTTTCATAATTGATAGAGAAATTTGTGGTTTTGATAATGAATTAGTCTGCTTTGTTCTATTATGATGCCTTAAAATGTTATCATGATTCTCAGTTAATCAAATATCCTCCAGTTCCTCTTCCTTTGCTGTTCCTATGCATTAATTCACTACATACTCAAATTGTGTCTCTACGGTAGCTCCTATTCCCTTGGCTCATTGCTGTCTGCTTTTGCACAGAGTGTGTGACAACAGTCTCCTAAAAATCTTATTTTCAGTGATGTTCTAAACCGCACCTTTTTTACACAGTTGGCAGCCTTTTTGATGCAATTGTTGAGTATTTTTTCAAATGTTGTACACTTTTCAGTAATTTTTTTTCCCATTCCATTCATGATTGAGAGCATCTTCCACAGTGGTGGATGAGACTTTCTTTGAGCTAACTGTGACATGCTCTAACAAGTGCTTTCCATCACCCCCCCTCCAGGAGCCATTGACACATAGAGTAAATGCTGCTTCATGTACCCCTATTTCACATTTGCCTCTCTGGGTGGATCCTGTTCCTTCCATCATGTCATATTCTTTAATTTAAAAATATCATAATGTAATTATATAATTTCTCTATTCCCTTTCTACCTTCAAAACTCTTCCATGTTCTCTTTCAAAATCATGGCCTCCATTACTTTAATTGTTCACACATACACTAATATATATATGTTACATATATATACATAATATACATATATATTATATATATTATATATATAAACAAATGTGTATATTCTTAAATATAAAAATATAACCTGCTCAGTCTTTATAATGTTGACATGCAAACACACAACACACACACACACACACACACACACACACACGAGTTTTCAAGGGTGATCATTTGATCATACAGTATTGGATAAACCCTTAGGGGGATTTTCCCTGGGGAAGACTATTTCTCCTGCTGTCAGCATTATTTATTTTTCTGTGGTTCTTTGTCTAGGGTTGAGGCTGTGTGTGTGTGTGTGTGTGTGTGTGTGTGTGTGTGTGTGTGTGTGTGTGTGTTTCCATCCACATTAGAATGTTTACTGATGTCATTCTTGGACATGTCATATTTAGATATCCATTTTGCTGAGACATCGTAGGTGTAACTTCTCTGACATTTCTAGGAGACACAATTTTGTGGCAAACTTCTTGCTTCTCTGGCTCATACAATCTCTCTCTCTCTCTTTCTCTCTCTCTCTCATATATGCCTTTTGTTATGATTTCCTGTTCTTTAGGTTCAGGAGTTGTGTTGTTAATGTGTCAATTTGGATAGGGCTCCAAGGCGCTTCATTTTTATCAAAACCACCATAATACCTATCTACATTCTAAATATCTATCCTTATACCCACAGGTAAGTTTACGTCTCACTCTTCACCAATAAAATGTCTTTTTTTTTCAACAGAGGAAGCCATTTCAAAAATCAAAATTGATCATATTCTTTTCTATGCTGACACTGTTTTAAATGATTAAATCTCACCTGTTCTTCAATTCAAATGCCACACATTCTGTGGGACAACTTTAGACTTAATCTGCAGAATGGAACTATCTTCTCCTAGTTTATTTTTTTGTTATGTATCTGCATTGTAATGTATTTATCTATTTATTTATTTATTTATTTATTTATTTATTTATTTATTTTATTAGATATGTTCTTTATTTACATTTCAAAGTGAAACACCATTCATTTAAAACTATACTCTCACAACCATCTGTAATGAGATCTGATGCCCTCTTCTGGTGTGTCTGAAGATAGCTACAGTGCACTTACATATAACAAATAAATAAATCTTAAAAAATAAAAAGATAAAATTATACTCTGTTGAGTTTTTGTTCAGCCTAGCACATAATATAATACATTGATAGCAGGTGATGTTCAGGAGATATTGGAGTGAACTAATAAATCAGAAAACAGACTTTTTGTACAGGTATGTATGTACTGTGAATACAAGAATGTTTGCATATGCTTATGTGTGCACGTACATGTATAGTCATAATGTGAGTGATTAGGAATATTTCTTGATTTTTCTCTCTTTGTATCTTCCCATCAACTGAATCCAGTGCTTGCTAAATCTGTAGTACATGTAGCCACCTAACTCTGGATTCCCTCCTCCACTCTGAGAACTGAAATTCCAATTAGGTAACCACATCCACATCCTGTATTTGTGGCTGCTGGGGATTGGAACTCTGGTTCTTATGCTTGTTTGGAAAGTTCTTGATCCACTAAAGCATCTCCCTAATCTGAGAATAGATCTTTATTATGGCAATGCATATGCTAGAAATTCTACAATTCTTATTGCTCATAGGTAGAAGCAATCTGTGTATTTCAGGGCTTAAACCTTTATAGGACTGAGACAGAGGAAAACCAAACCATTCAACAAAACAAAGACAAACACCAAGTTAGATTCAGAAGGGGCTGATAGGAAGCTGAGCTCACACTTCTAAATAGTCTGATCTGAGAGCATATTAGTTGGTAAAAAAAATAATCCTTCTGGAATGTTACGAAAGCGTGATGATTCACTAGGAAAAAGAATGCAAGGCCTGAACCTTGCAGTTTTGAAAAAAATGAGTTTTAGGGGCTGGACTGGCAGTTGTCCATTCAACCCGTAATTCCATAAGCCTGCATGCTTGGTTCATTTTTTAAAAATAGATTTTGTTTATCTACAAAGGGATCACCAAAAAAATGGGTCTTGCCACTCCCATTGCTAAGAAAAACACTGTTTTTCTAAGAAAATGACTACATATATTTTGTGATTTCTTTACTATTATTTCTTCACTATCAAAGCACACACCTCTGCTCTCTTTTCTCACTGCTGCTATCAGAATGTCGAAGTCTAACAATACTGGTAAAGAGAAGCAGCATGAGGGGCGGTTGGTCAAATCCTTCTAAACTTGGTGGTTTGAGAAACTTAAAATGAAAAGAGCAAATTCTTGATGTAATTTATGTTTTTTGTCTAATACATTAAATAGCTACTAACACAGATCGTTTTTCAAATCATTCCATTTATTTAATAGATGGTCATAGTTCATTTCCACAGAGGTTGCTTTAGAAAGCTATATTAATTCAAAACTGCAAAGTAATGGTTAATGTATGGAAGTTCAAGTGCATTCTGAATGGACTGGGGAAAGGAGATACAACTTAGGAGCCTAATTTAGCTATAGTAATTCCTTAACTGAAGTACTGTGACCTCACTGAACAAAACAGCAGAGTGTGTAAAGTTACACAGAGACACACTGGAAAGGGACTTCTGTCATAGAGAGCTCATAGTGAACAGGGATTGGTGTAACTAAAGTGTGTTTAGCCTTGTGGAGGCCAGATGAGTGAAGGAATAAAGGTGTGTGTGTGTGTGTGTGTGTGTGTGTGTGTGTGTGTTGTCCTGTGAGATCTGTTTTTTATGTAGTCCCAGATGAAAGGATTACTCTGCTTCTATGCTGTCTTATGATAGAACTCTAAATTTGAAAAACTACGTTAGCCTCCTGCATCCTTCAATAGGTTAACAGTAAAAACAAGTTACTGGAAGTAGGTAGCCAATAGACACTGTTTGGAAAGAAAGAGGTTGTGCTCTTGAAGAAGACTGTGCTGTGAGGAGAGCCTGTTTTGATGCTACCTGGAGTAGTTACTCACTTAGCACAGGAGATAATCAAGATATAATATGACAACCACATATACAGTTTTGTCTCCCTTGGCATAATTTTGGTAATGAAGCCTGTTGATGTTGGGTAACTTATTGGAAGTGTATATACAGAGGCAAGTGACACAACTGTGTTCTATTAAGTTGGGACACAGAGGATGATCTACTGAAAAAGTTCTGTAACATTGGGATTGTTCTTCAGCTACATGTGTGTATGTAGATGGAGAAAGTCTGTGTACAAGTGTTGGTGAGTATGTTATATGTTTGAAGGAATGAGCATAAGTGCATAAGAGTGAGTGTCTTCTGTATGTGTTTTCATGCCTGCACAGAAGAGAATGCTTATTTTTGATATCATTTTTTGGAAGAAGAGAAGTATCTAGAGATGTGACAGTCTTAGAATTTCTATTTTTTATGAATGAATTATTTCTGTTTTAGGTAGATAAGCTACTTTATTCTTATAATGTGGGCCTTTCCATGAGTTACTACTATCTCCTTACGAAAGGGATAAGAGATGGTATGGTGAAAAGAACACTCACTGTTCACCCCATGGATGGGCTTAAAAATGATATTGTTTTCAGCACAAGGCATATTTAAGTGTAAATGTTAAAATGTATTTAGAAACTTAAAAATAAATGATTGTTAAAGCAAAAAAAAAAATCTTTTGAGTCTTAGACTTGTTATCCCCGAGTTTGGCAAGCTGCCCACTACAGAATCTGTCCTATTATGGCATTACACATCATTTCCATACATCTCCATTTTATGATCTTCATTTTGAATGATTTGATAGTTCAGAGGTGTGGTAATAGATATGAATTCTATTTTGACATGTGGAAGAAGGCATTTAGATGCGGGAGTGCGTGCACTGTGAGATGATTAGAAATTATTATGGGGTAGAAAATTTGTGATTGAGTTTGAATGATGAATCTATTTTAAAAATGTGCAGAGCTGTTAGCTTTCAACATAATTTGTACAGTCAAAAGAAATCAAAATTCATATCAGTTATTCATATTTTATTTTGAAATAATCCATAGCCATTTCATTATTTCTTTAAAGGAATGGTTTAACAATAAACCAGTTCCTGCCAAAGGGGAAAGATCAGTTGGAAGTCATGGTGAGAAAATGCTTTTCTTTAAAATGGAATTAAGAATTAGTAAATTAAGAGTTACCTTTAATTAATTACTTGCTGCTTCTGATTCACACATTCCAAGGCAAAGTAGGAAGTAGTTATCAGAGGTCTAGAGACTTGTAGAACAGACCTCCCATTTCAGATATTGTTTGTTAAGGCCCCCATATTGTTTCTTAGCTATTGTTTAAGTCACTGGAGTATCCTGTAGGACAGTTGGTAGCATGAGGTCTGAGAAGTAACACTCTCTTTAGCCTGGTTTCTAAGATAGATCTGTTTGTATTCTTATTTTCTAATGTATATACATTGGTTTTCTCCAGCAACACACAATTATTCAGCTGTGATTTGATGCACCAAGAGGTGTGGCTACTGTTTTCTGTAGCGTAGGAATATCTGAAACCTCAAAAGAGCAGCTTATTTGATTCATGTATGCTTACTTTCTGTCTTCATTTACTAACTCTTGCAATGATATATCTTCTAGCCCCAATAGCTATTAAGGCCTCTGTATTTCCAGGATCAGATACCCCAATACAGTGGGCAGTTGATCCATGGAAATCTTTTCTTTTCTGTAGGCACAGGATATGGCTGAGTGTCTCAGATAATCCTTTTCTTCTCCTAGCATTGCTGGAGTGTTTCTATGGTGACAGATTTTCTCTACATGTCTTCAGTCCATATAATACATATTTTTGTGGTTATAAGAGCTTTGCATGGCAACTCGATTTATTTGAAAAGGAACTTTTCTCAATTTTCCCTGTCTTGGAATATGTCTTAATATACTTTGAGTCTGACCCTGTTTTTCCTTTATAACTATTGCTCACAATTAGACATTACTTTTATTCTTCAAATGGTTACATAACTTTTGACATGTTGACTGTTCACCTATTATACAAATTATCAGTTTATTACAATGAGAAAAATATAACTTCTTCTCTAGGAAGAGAAGTTTAATATGCAACTGAACTGTGATAACTGCACCTGAACTTCATGTTGGCTCTCACAGGCAGACCAGAGTCACTTTCCCTGCATTTATTTAGTAAATCCCTTAAAAACTTTCTTACAGTAGATGCTTATCTCATTTCCATTTTAACTGTGAGGAACTTGTACTAGAGAGATATTTTTTTTATCTTGTCCAAAATCTACAAAGCAGGTAAGAGATTTTATTAAACAGTCCTTCTCCCTTCAAATAAATAAGGCCGTTTTCACAGAATCCCTGCACTAGGATTGTTAATCACTATTGAGGACAACGATTTTGCAGTAAATTACCTTGAAGAAAAAGGCTAGTGATAGAGAAAATAGCTTGACAATGAAGTATTTATTTCATTTAAAAAGGCAGAAATTTTTTTTTCAACTTTTATTAGATATTTTCTTCATTTACATTTCAAGTATTATCCAGAAAGTTCCCTATATCCTCCCCCCTCCCGGCCCTGCTACCCTACCCACCTGCTCCCACCCCCTGGCCCCGGCGTTCCCCTGTATTGGGGCAT
>LR753471.1:96115-147115 GCA_902729485.2 Mus minutoides
TTCTTAATTCTAGGAAGGGGTGACGTGCCCACATTTTGATCTTCCTTCTTCTTGAGTATCATGTGTTTAGTAAATTGTATCTTGGGTAGTCTAGGTTTCTGGGCTAATATCCACATATCAGTGAGTACATGTTATGTGAGTTCTTTTGTGAATGGGTTATTTCACTCAGGATGATGGCCTCCAGATCCATCCATTTGAAAAAGGCAGAAATTTTATAAAGATGTAAAATTTTAATTATTTTCCCAAGCACACTTTGTATGGACAGATGGCTCAGTAAGTAGAAGTGTTTACTACGCAAGCATAAGGACCTGAGTTTGAATATCCAGAATCCATCTATTGTCATGTATTAGGGGTTAGAATGTAGCTGGCTAACTTGATTTCCTCTTATAGAAATTAATGAAATCACTTTTTCCTTTATGGAGTTTTCCTTACCATTTATTTGCAGGTAGGTTAGTATATTTCTCACAACACATCTTAAGGTGTAAGAAAACTCTTGATTAAAGACTTAATAGTCCTGTATAGTAAACTTTCAATAGTTTAGAAAGAGTCTGAGGACAGTGAACTACAAAGTTTTCTTCTAATTACAGACTAAAAAAAATCAGTTGATCTAGATAGAAATATTGTAAAAACTAACTCAAGATGTACTAATAAATCTTTTAGCCAAACTCATGGGTATGCAAAATGTTTTTGACTTCCCAGCATTACTCCACACTAGTTTCAGTTTTATTAAAATATAACCACTGGGTACCAAGGAGAAAGAAGTCAGCCCAGGATGAAAACAAAACAAAACAACCATGAGAAAATTGTTATGACATTGTGTTATTATTGATTTTACTTTCAGAAGTTCCCCTGGAAGTGAGCTCCTATGGGATAGGGTAAGACTGTGAGATATGTTTTGAAGTCAGTGCAAATTGTTGGGTTATTTTGAAATTGACATATACCTAACTTTTTCTTCTTCTGTTCTAGAACAACCACTGAATCAAATTTATTCATTTTTTAGTTCAACTCCAGACATTTACCAGTTTCTAATTGTTTGTATTGTGGAAAAATGGGATAAAGGTATTCATCCCAGGATGCTAATACATATTTTGTTTGCTGGGAAATTCATTGGCACACACTCATTTTCCATAGGTCACAGAAAAGTCAGCCCAGAACATTGGAACTCACTATTTAATGGGAAGGTGATTTTTCTGTGTAAGCATTTCTGGCACCTGCAACTGAGGTGAATGATGATGCTATAAGGTTCAAGACCATGCTTAGGCATTTTATGAAGCTAAGGCTTTGAATTTCTGCCCTCCCTTACCTAAAATAGATGCTATTAACTGGGAGTGGATAGCTACCATTCTGGAGCAGATGTTTATAATTTCAGTTCCAAAGACTATTATCAAGGTGACAATACCTCTCTGTCTCACTTGGACCACTGTGTAAGTGTGAATAGAGTAGAGATTTGGGTAGAGTAATAACACAAAAAGAGTCCATCCAAATACTATTCCAAAGAGATATGGAGCTCTCTATAGTCCAGAGTAGAAAAGAGGCAGAAGGACAGGAGACCTCTGGATTTGTTCAACAGCTCTAGAGATCAGAGCTTGTGTTGGTATTACCTGAGAACTGATTTCTAAAGATCAGTATCAGAGGGTGGATACCAGAAGGAAATGTACTGCTAATTTGGGTGTACTTGTCTGTTCTCTTATCCATGGGGATGTCTTGATATTTGAAAGATATAGGTCACAGAGAGCAAAGCTTTCTGTGCTTTTTGCCATCCAAAGTCTCTGACATCTAGGGGTCAGATTGTTACTACATAGAAAGGCAAAAGGAGGTATGAAAGTTGGAATGCACATCCACCAGTGTGTCTGTAAAGATCAGTCTCTCCTCTAAGGGTAAGTCATACTGGCTAGCATCTCATAATATCTGGAATCTGATGACAAAATTGCTAGTACAAGGATAATTAAATGCAAATGAAAGCATGGGTCACAATTCATGATTAACTAAAGCCCCTACCTAAGCTGTAGTGATGGTCCTCATCCTTACAGCAAAAGATGCCCAGACTTTATACTTTCAGGTGAGTTTCCAGGAGGTAGTCCTGTGACACAGCTGCTCCATGCTGAAAACATTTTCAGAGGAAAACTTTACCTGTGTTTTCTAAAATAAAGATATTACCCACCTACCTTTTACATGGAATTGTAATTTGATGCTCACAAAGTCATAGATAATATTTGGAAAGCAAAAAAATACTCCCTTTATAATCTTTGCAAGTACAGTTGAATATTAAACTCCCTAAGCTCTATTTACAAAGATTTTTTTTTTCTTTTTACCAGTTTTCAAATTAACATCGTGGATTTTCTTCTACTATTGTAAGTATCCAAGAAAAGCCAAAGAATGATATCCCAGACTCAAATAGTATGCAAAACCAAAAAGCATATATTCAACAGAATTTCCTGAATGCATGGGCCTTCCCATCTGGGAATGGAAACCTAGGGGTGTGCTTTGTGGGTTCAGCTTAAAGCCTGTTAGAGTAGGAGTGAATGACTTTTACCTTTTTTCTCCTTGATTGGTTGGCTTTATCTTCCAGGGTATGGGTGCCTTTGTGATTGGTTAGGGCTCTGAGGACTTTCCAGGGTGGCAGAGCATCCTTGGATTGGCTGCCCACAGCTGTGGTTAGCATACCACAGGTTCCTGGATCCAAATTCTCTTCTCTTTGAAACAGAAACTTAAGCCTTGTCTCCCAAACTGCCAGTTTGTAGCCTTTCATGGAGTCAGCCTGGCTCTGGCTAACTCTGTCCTCTCACTATGTAATTGGAAAATTGAATTTTGCACCCCTGAGTGCACATTAAAACATGGATTTCTTCATTATTTTTCAATAAAATGTATACCTAGTGCTATTAAATTTTTCTTCACCCACTTCTTTTAATTTTGATTGGAGTATACATGATGTATGAGTTGATTCACTGTAAAGATCAATCAAAACATTGTTTTAAATTAGAAATGTTAGTGTGTCCCATATTTTCCAGTAGGGGGCAAGAAAGTACCACATATAAAACCCAGAATTTTTTTTCCCTTGTTTCCCTCTCCCTCTACTTTTGCAAACCAATTAAGTTCCTGAATTGTGAAACGCTAAACACGATAGAGGAAAGGATATTCAAATACATTAAATATAATCTTTCCATATATCAGAGGGCTATTAAGCATGATTTTTCACTGCACAGTGAGTCCCTCTGGGAGACAGAGAGATGAATTTGGGAATTTGGGGAAGGCCCAGAGAATGGGATGTTATGCTTTGGTGAAGGCTTCTTGTCAGCCAGCCAGCTAACGGTTTTTTCAAGGTCTTGCTACCCCTTACCAATGCCCTACCCTACCCCCAAATAAAAATATTAGCTAGTTAAAATGCTATCCTGAAGATACTTTCCTGTGCACAATCACACATGCCTGTCATTCCCGTGGTCCTGCATAAGGAGTAGCTTTCAGCTTGTGTTAGAGGAGGCCTTGCTCTGATCTAGAGCTAACAGCCATATTGACCAAAGCTACTAAGCTAATCAATGACTCATAATTGATCCAGGCTATAAGCAGGATCATGGTTGGGGTACTCTAAGAGCCTTATGTAGTTTTCAGAGCAGATTTCTAAATCTAACACAAAACGTCTTTCTTGGGCACATTCCCCCACCCCCTTTTTTCTTTCTTTTAACAACTATAAGTTCAAATACCTTTTGCATGTTTCATTTTTTTCTCTCTTAACTTTGATTGAGTGTTTTTTAGAGGAGCACCTATAAAATATCACCTATAAAATATATCATCTTGCCATTTGATACCCCCGTCTCTCTCTCTCTCTCTCTCTCTCTCTCTCTCTCTCTCTCTCTCTCTCTCTCTCTGTGTGTGTGTGTGTGTGTGTGTGTGTGTGTGCAAAATTTGGAAAATTCTCAACTGTTTTATCTTTAAAGTCTAATTGACAATCATTTTGACATAGTATATCTAAATGGAAGTGATGTTATTTCTTACCTCTCTAACCTTTCCTTGTTTTTCATGTGATGTTTCTTAACAATTTAAGTCAATTGCTTCCACATGAATAGGCTCTGTTCACTGGTTACTTGAAAAAACAGATGGCAGTTTGCACATAAACTGAGGTACTTAAAGGGAAGACATTTAAGGTGCATGGATATAAGACTACGGTAAAGTTGTCAAAATCATGTAAGTGACTTCCCAAATGTCAGTGTGGCATTCCATCATCTCTCCTTTAGAAATTAGATCTCTTTGTTTATGAGAACTTGTATTTACATGATTTATCCAGTCAATAAAATGGAATACAAAATGCAGCTTCCACTTAGAAGTAAATTCTGTCTTTTAAAAGTCTCTATTTCACCTGTCAGAAACTTAGAAGTTATAATTAGGAAAAATATAGTAGTCATATTAGACCAAAGATCTAGTCCCCTTACCTAGTAATGAGCCTCCACATATGAAGCAAGCATGACCTACAGACGGAACAAGGATTAGTTTATATGTATTTAAAGGATTAGATTTCTGTAGAAACTCATTCTCTGCCTCCACAAATGTTTGGTTTTATTTCTAAGCATTTGTTTGATCTCATTTTTTTTCTTCTTCCAGACAAAACCTTAATCAGTTCTTTGTAAGCCATAGGATCATCATAATGGTTGGTCAACCATGTTGAGACCTGCTTTCTGCCCTGATTTATATTTATAGTACTTTTTCATAGCAGTTACAGAAGTAGGATTTGGGGATAGAGGGAGGACATACAAGAAGTCTTCAATACAGTTTAGATAAGATACTACTTACATATAACGGGCATCTTTGAGCTTTGAATTGGCTTCCTTACTGAGGAGAAAGAAGATGTTTTTAATGTGGCATAGATGATAGTTTGCTTCTTTGTCACTTTTTAGTGCTTGGGATGCAACCTAGAGCTTTTTACATGTCAGACAATGTTCTACCTCAGAGCTATATCCTCAGTCCTGTGGATCATATTTTCAGTCATGTTCTTCTATTGAGAGAACTTTCTTTTTTAAAAACTGATTCTGTAGTTTCGTGTGTTTGGGCATTTGTGTGTTTGTGCATCATGCAATTTTTCAGTGCCCACAGAGACCAGAGAGGCTACTGCATGGTCTAGGACTGAAGATTCAGGTGGTTTTTAGCTACCACATAGGACTAAACCTCATTCCTTTTGGAAGAACAACCAGTGCTTCTAACTGCTGAGCTACCACTCCAGCCACAGAACTTTTTATTTCCAAATCAACTGAAACTCTGCAGAAATACTACTTTGTAGATACTAACATCTTGAGTTATCCAAAGGAAGAACCATCCTAAAATTATTGTATTCCCTTAGTTGGAATTCTCCCAAGTACATAATTTCAACAATGTGCTGTAAGTATTTGCAATCATATTAGCTTTGCTTGCTCATCATATTAAAAGGAATAAGCTATGGAATACAAAAGGAATATAGAGATAAATAGATTGATACACATACAGATACTTATATTTGGAAAAACATAGTAGTTATATATATGATATATGTATGTATATATACATATAAACATATATCATATTTTTGGAAGACAGAGAAAGCCAAACCTCTAGAACTTCCAGTGGCTTTGGAAAGGAGCTAATTCTAATGAGCTTATGAAGTCAAGGAAAGTGGATGGTCACATGTAGGCACTAATTTAACTTTCAATTAAATTAACTTGACACACTGTCTTATGAAAAGGAGTGCTATTGGAAGTAAGTATTAGTCTGGTCTAAATACTTTTGTAAAATATAAGACCAACCCATAAAATCTGAGTCTCTTAAATGCAAGGTAGACTTTCACACCCTGATTAGGAATCCTGAATAGTACGACCTCCTTTGAGAGTGTGGGTTTGTTGGGTAGCAAACCATATCCTTTACTAGAACAAGATTTATCAAAGATTCAGAGTGAAGTAAATTCCCAAAATTATGTTGCTTCTGTGGCTTTCATTGCTTGCTTTTTTTCCTTCCTTCCTTCCTTCCTTCCTTCCTTCCTTCCTTCCTTCCTTCCTTCCTTCCTTCCTTCCTTCCTTCCTTCCTTCCTTCCTCCCTCCCTCCCTCCCTCCCTCCCTCCCTCCCTCCCTCCCTTCCTTGCTCCAGATTTTGTTCCCTGCTTGTCCACCCTGACTGTTCCACATCCCATACCTCCTCCCGCCCCCTGCCTCCAAGAAGATGCCCCCACTCCTACCCCACCAGACCTCTAAACTTCCTGTGACTTCCAGTGTCTGGTTAGTTGCATCTGGAGGGTACCCCCAACTCCTACCTCCTGAGGTTGCATGTTTCCATTCTTCCTGCTGGACCTCAACGATTTCAGTTCCTTTCCCCTTCCCAATACCTTATCACTTTCCCCTTATCACACACTGACCACCCATCCCCCTTTCCCTCCCAGGTCCCTCCCCTCCCTCCCCACTTGTGATTGCTTTCTTCTCCCTCCCAAGTGGGACTGAGGCATCCTCACTTGGGACCTTCAGCTTGTTGATCTTCTTGAGTTCTGTGAGCTGTATCTTGGGTATTCCACACTTTTCATTTTCTAATATTCACTTAATAGTCAATTATTTGTGAGTACATACCATGCATGTCTTTTGGGTCTGAGTTACCTATCAGGATGATAATTTCTAGTTCCATCCATTTGCCTGCAAAACTCAGGATGTCCTTGTTATTGTGTGTGTGTGTGTGTGTGTGTGTGTTTGTTTTCTGTTTAATTTTTTTATTTTTAATTTTTTAGATATTTTCTTTATTTACATTTCAAATGTTATCCCCTTTCCTAGTTTCCCCTCTGAAAATCCCCTATCCTCTTAGCCCTCCCCCTGCTTCCAAACCCACCCACTCCCTCTTCCTGTCCCAGGCATTCCCATATACTGGGGCATAGAACCTTCATAGAACCAAGGGCCTCTCCTCCCATTGATGACTGACTAGGCCATTCATTGGTACATATGCAGCTAGAGCCACGAGTCCCTCCTGTGTTTTCTTTGATCGGTGGTTTAGTCCCAGGGAGCACTGGGGTTACAGGTTAGTCCATATTGTTGTTCCTCCTAGGGCCTGAAAACCCCTTCAGCTAAGCTGGGTTGTTAGTGTCTCATTTATATGAGCAAGCTGTGTGATAGGAAGCTTCTTGTCTCTGAAATTGCCATTGATCACCCGGGAAGCCCAGGTTAGAACCTGTAATATGTGTCCTTTAAGCATTTTGATGAAAGTGTGCAACTACACAAGGAAATGTAGAGAGTCCTCTGTGGGGCTCAGTTATTTCCTGAGTCTTTCCCAGGTGGAGTTAGAAGACATCCCAGACAGCTCCTTCATTGGGGACTCTGTCCTCCATCTAATGTATGAATGTGAGCATCCACTTCTGTATTAGTCAGGCACTGGAAGAGCCTCTCAGGAGACAGCTATATCAGGCTTCTGTCAGCAACCTCTTGATGGCATCTGCAACAGTGTCTGGGTTTGGTGTTTTTTTATGGGATGGATCCCCGGGTAGGGCAGTCTCTGGATGGTCATTCCTTCAGTCTCTGCTCTGAACTTTGTCTCTGTAACTCCTTCCATTGTTATTTTGTTCCCCCTTCTAAAAAGGGTGGAAGTATTCACACTTTGGTCTTCCTTCTTCTTGAGTTTCATGGGTTTTACAAATTGAATCTTGGGTGTTCTGAGCTTCTGGGCTAGTATCCACTTATCAGTGAGTGCATACCATGTGTGTTCTTTTGTGATTGGGTTACCTCACTCAGGATGATATCCTCCAGATCCATCCATTTGTCTAAGAATTTTATGAATTCATTGTTTTTAATAGCTGAGTAGTACTCCATTGTGTAAATGTACCACATTTTCTGTATCCATTCCTCTGTTGAGGGACATCTAGGTTCTTTCCAGTTTTTTGCTATTATAAATAAGGTTGCTATGAACATAGTGGAGTCTGTGTCCTTATTACAAATTGGAGCATCTTCTGGGTATATGTCCACTTAATAGCTGAGTAGTATTCCATTGTATAAATGAACCACATTCTCTGTATTCATTCTTCTGTCGTGGTGTTGCTCGGTTTTCAGGTAGATCTATTTCCAATTTTCTGAGGAGGCTCCAGATTGATTTCCAGAGTGGTTGTACCAGTTTGCAATCCTACCGGTAATGGAGGAGTGTTCCTCTTTCTCCACATTCTCGCCAACATGTCCTGTGTTTTCAACTTTATTGTGTTTGTAAAGGAAACCAGTTGTTCTATAGGGTATAGAAAAGGAATAAGGAATGTGTAATGACAAGTGTGTGTGTGTGTGTGTGTGTGTGTGTGTGTGTGTGTGTGTGTGTGTTGGCATATTTCTCAGATGTTGTTACCTCTGATTCTGAGAAAGAGTTTCTCATTATTCTGAATGCACCAAGTAGGTCAGGATGGTCAGTAGTCTAGCCAGTAGTCTCTACCTCCCTAATGTTAACCTTACAAGTGTATAGTACTGTGCTCAACTTTTTAGACTAGGTATTAGGGAATCAAATTCAGATCCTCATGCTTTAATAGCAAAGAATTTACTGAACAAGCTTCCTCCCAAGTCCAGGTATGGTTAGTTTCCTCAGAAGACAATATGGATTTTAGAGGATAGAAGGTACCTTTGGGTATTTTGAGCTAAGCTGGGTTGTTAGTGTCTCATTTATATGAGCAAGCTGTGTGATAGGAAGCTTCTTGTCTCTGAAATTGCCATTGATCACCCGGGAAGCCCAGGTTAGAACCTGTAATATGTGTCCTTTAAGCATTTTGATGAAAGTGTGCAACTACACAAGGAAATGTAGAGAGTCCTCTGTGGGGCTCAGTTATTTCCTGAGTCTTTCCCAGGTGGAGTTAGAAGACATCCCAGACAGCCAATTAAATGACAATAATAACTAGGACCACATGATCAACGGCTGTGCCTAAAAAGTGAAGCATCTCCTCTTTTCACCTGGCCTCAATTCTTTTCCTTAGCTTAAATTATTCATCCCACATACTAAAAAGTTAGTATTATGTCTCATGGGGAATAAAATGGGTCAATCATTTTTCCAGGGCTGGTCTCTGATTCCTTAATGGCAATAAGAAAGAGGAAAGGTAATTAAGGTAGGAAAAGTCCCCACACTAAAACCCGTATCAATCTAAAGAACAGAGTTTTATGGGGAGGCAATTCTGCAGCAATAGTTAGATTTCCAGGGCTTCCAATCTGGCACGGGTTCAACGATAAATTTAAAAAGTTTAAAGAGGGGGAAAAATATCTGACCTGCCAAATATCTCTATATTGTCAATAAAATCAAATGAACTGCTTTTCATGAATATTGGTCCCCAAGGAAAACAGTTTGCTGATTACTCTAAACCTATCACAGATTCTTTTCTTCCAGGTATTTTTCACTCTTTAATTACTTTATTGAGAATGATCTAGTATTTTCTATTAAAAAACTTGACCTTTACGCTAAATTAATTATTAATATTTTAGACTCATATAGATTATCAAAATTTGGTGCAGGGCATTTCCCTACACCATGCCTGGAGGCCTTATAAAAGCAAATTGAAATGCGATCTATATTAGGATTATTTTACTGAAATAATTTTTCCCACTTTTGGATATCGATATAATATATATTTTTCCAAGAAGCATTTACATAAAACGCAGTCTGGAATGTTGACAATGAAAACAAAATAAGAAGAAAAATAAAATTCACTTTTCTTTTTAGAAAGACCAAAGTATAATTACCAGCAAAAACATGTAAAGGCCAATACAAGCGATCATCCAAAATACACAATGGGGAAGGTGTTTGTAATGAACATTTAATGAGGACTAAGTTGCTGAAACTCTAGTTATTACAGTGTTGGCTGAACGGAAATGAAAATGTGGTCCTCAAAGTAAAGTATCTTGTGACTAACTACAACCTCGAAATCAAGTTAAATACTGAAACGAATTATAAGCACAAAGAGAAAAATCAGAAAAGTCTAACATTCTTTGAGACTTATGTGTAAATAATGGTCATAGGTCAGCAACACACGAAGGGACTTTTCAATGTTTATTTATGCTTATGGAAGTTTTTTTCCATCAGAAAAAAGGAAGATAGTTCTCTTCTTTCTCACATCCACCAACCCTGTGATGCAATTCTGTGAGTTACACTAAATTACTTTGAGAAGAAGCAGTATCTCTCATCCCAGATATATGTCATTCTAGGAGGTGACACCCTCAAATTGGAATGATGATTTGTAGAGTCTGGCACTAATGGGAGTCATAAACCATTTTCACTGAGAGCTCAATTCTTGTAGATTGACTCATTGGGAAAATTTGAAATATTAAGGTAAAATATTTAAAATGTAAATATGAGATAGCAGTGTAGAACTTAATATTATTTGTATAGGGGGAAACATAGTGTATCTTGGGGTAACAAAAAAAATCAGTGTCAGAAAGCCAATATTGTAGTTCTTGTCTAGTCATTTAGGAGTTGAATTGTCCAGGGTCTTTAATAATCAACCTCATGCTTTTCTGCCTGATAACTGTGTATAGGAGAGTGAAAAGCATACATTTTCACTCCTTTCCTTTCACTAGTGTGTATATGTACCATGTACTTAACTTTGTCACATACTCTTCTATGTGCCTTTACTTTGTTAAAATGTGACATCAATAGTATTCTATAACTGTTATATTAAAACAACTTAATTTGATGTAACAGTAACTTATGCTTATGGTCACATAAGGCACTTGTTAAACTTACAAACTACAAAGCATATAATACTATGGCAAGTGCTCTGAATGTGGGCTTATTTGTTCTTATAGCCACTCAGTGGGAAAAAGTATTATCTCATTTTACAGGTGGAAAAACTGGCCTCAGAAGAAGCAGGTGATTAGATTAGGACTGGTTAGTGATGGAACAGATACTGAGCTGCATCCTCTCTGACTCAAGAGACACCTTGACCTGTGGCATTAAGATATTATTATAGAACTGTTCCTGTACATGCATAGAAGTTGTACCATTTTAGCTGTGGCAGTGATGTTACAAAGAGTTGGGATATCCTGTGTTGGGGCTTCAAACATATACTGTTAACTTCATCATACTTTTCTTGGTTTGACGTTCTTTCCTGTAGAGATGGAATAAGAAGTAAATATAAAATAAGAAAAATGCCTAATGATAAAAAAAATACAGAGAAATCAGATGGATGTGTGAAGGGAAGAGCAAAAGAACAACATTTAAATTACAGTAAGTCAAAGTCCTGCTAAAATATATGTAAAATATTTTAGGATTCCAAATACATCAGCGAATTTATTTTCAACTAAATACAAAGCCACAAGTTTCCCTTTCTTTCTCCATCTATTTCCCTAGCCTTCCCCTCTGCTCCCCATCTTCTGGCCTCTCTCCTTGCTTCTGTTGCATTTCATGACTGTTCTCAGAGTTTAGAACGCTGTCTGGCCTATAGCGATACTGAGCTGTATTTACAATAGAGTTTTGGTGTATCATATCATATAATTATAGCACAGCATTTTTTTTCAGAGCTTTTACAAAATAGCCTAGCTAAATTCTACCCCCTACAAAACAACCCAGCTATGTTCCACCCATCATGGAAAACGAAAGTGTCTGAGACTCCGAAGGAGTCAGGTTTGCATATAAACCCAATGCCTAGTTATTTGCTATGAATATGATTGTTTAAGTTGAGTTCTGAATTTCATTTTCTTTTCATTGTTTTTTGTACCGGGGTCTTACTTGGAAGCATCATCCACACAGTTTAATTACACAGAGAGACCACTTAACCTAAGGCCTCACACAACCATAGTAAATGCTAGTTTTATCTTCTCCTCTTTATGACTTAATGGCACTTAAGCTAATCATATGCTACTGGGGATGTTCGCAAAGCCTCTGTTCTAAGTATGAACCAGTGATTCCAATGAGGCAGGGAGAATCCTCATTTGTTTTGTAGCAAAATGTTTTAACTGACATAATGAGCTTTTCATTAACAAATGGGGTGTTCAGATTCCAAACAAGAATTAGGGGGCTATTTCTTTGGTGTCTACTTTCATAAAATTGTTAGCTTCTTTCATTTGACTTTAGTTTAAATACAGTTTTAAGATTTAAAAAAAATTAGAAATGTGTAGCCATCAACATCAAGAGCATAAGGTCTAGGTACTTCATATTCTCATTTATTTTGGGTATTTTATCCTGTTATCCCATCTTCATGATGCAAAATGACCACTATGCATGTGTAAAATTGCTTCTTGGAACATCCCAAAGTTTATTCCATATAGTGTTCCAAATTTTTGGCATCTAGATGCAAATTTTGTCTTGAAAACTAGACTTAACTTTTCGTTTTTGTTTTTAATCGTCTGCCTTTGAAGCAACATATTGCCAGATTGTTCTAATCTAAAGTTCTGGAAGTTCCCCAAATTTTCTTTTATTTTTTTATTGGATATTTTCTTTATTTATATTTCAAATGTTATCTCCTTTCCAGGTTTCCCCCCACCCAATCACCCTATACCATCCCCCCTCCCCTGCTTCTATGAGGGTGTTCCTCCACCCACCCACTAACCCACTCCTTCCTATCCACCTTCAATTTCCCCTACAGTGGAGCATCAAACCTTCACAGGACCAAGGGTCTTTCCTCCCATTGATGACCAACAAGGTCATCTTCTGATACATATGCAGCTGGAGCCATGGGTCCCTCCATGTGTACTCCTTGGTTGATGGTTTAGTCCTCGGAAGCTCTGGGGGAGGGTCTGATAGTATTGTTTTTCTATGGGGTTGCAAACCCCTTCAGCTCCTTTACTCCTTTCTCTAACTCCTCCATTGGGAACCTCATGAGGGACACTGTGCTCAATCCAATGGTTGGCTGTGAGCATCTGCCTTTGTATTGTCAGGCTTTGGCTGAGCCTCTCAGGAGACAGCTATATCAAGCTCCAGTTAGTATGTACTTTTTGGCATCCACAATAGTGTCTGGGTTTGGTGACTGTCTATGGGATGATTGCTGAAATTTCAAAATGTACCTTTTCTCATAAGCTTCAAGTCAAAGAAGTCACTGGTGTCTCCTCCCTCATGTGTTTCTTGTTTTCTCTTTAAGAATGATTTCCACATTCACTGCTGTATGTTCACCCTTTACTCCCTTCTATAAGCACCTTTAGTTATTGTGTATTTTTCAGGGGCCATGATTCTTTCAACTCTAATCCTGGTAACATCTGTAACCTAAGTATGAATGGAGTAGTCTGGGCTTTGTTCCTAAAAATGCCACTTGCACCCAGCATTGGGCATCATAAAGAAATAAGTATAGGGCTGGATTTTTCAACATTTTATCCAAGTTGATGGGAGGCCCAGGCAGGGCAAGATCAATCTTTCAAGGTCTGCTCTATAAGAGGGAGAGAACAACAGACACACAGAGAAGGAGTTTCATTCAGCTCTGTTTTGTAATCAAAGGCCGAGGGACAAATCTTCAGAAAGGAAACAAAGTAGGAGGCAAAGGGACCACAATGTGAATCAACCAGGTTCCCTGGGTGCTATAATTTAGTTCCTGGTATGTCTTCAGTATCTGCACTGCCTCTGGCTTAAAATCATGAAGTAGATATTGGCTCTCTTTTTGAAACTCTGGGCACTAATGTATGCAAACTGTTGTTGAGAATGTAAACTAGTATAGCCATTACAGGCAATAGTAGCAGGGTCCTAAAAGAATGAATGGCCATATTAAGCAGTAGTTTCATTCTTGGGTATATATCAAAAGCAAATAAGCTCAGTGTGTTGTAGAGACTTCTAACTGTCATGTGCGTCACAACACACTTCACAGTAGCTGAATATGGTAACAACTTAAGTGACCATCAGTGAATGAATGGACACAGAAAATATGACTTTCTTTCCTATTGAGGACCAAGTTTACACATGAATATTCATGTGTTTAATTACATTTATGTGCCACTTAGAATTCTCCTGGGAGACCATAGTAATAGTGACGCGTGGAGTCCCTTAGCAAGGAGAGTCTCACTATTGGTTAGATCTGAGATCTGTCCTGACACCACACCTGGTCTGGTGCCCTGTTCTGTACCCTTTGGCTATAAGAAGTGAATGACCCTTTGTTCCATGTTTCTATGTAGTTGTTTTTCTGGTTGCTGCACAATGATTTTGAGATACAAGATTTACATATCATTTTACTCCTTTGTGTTTATCTCATATTTTCTCCATTACACACTCCATCTCATACATGCTTAATCATGAAAGTTACAGCAGTGAGTGATGGGCATGCGTATAGCAATTTCCAAGTTTACCCCTATTCCCTATTCCATTCATAAATTTTTAGCTTTTCAGCTTTATTTCCTATACTATAGATTCTCTCAAGTGGTCATCTAATACCCATATTCTAAAACCATGAACTGATTATAGAGGTTGGAAAAAGGGCAATAGTAAAATGATTTTGAAGGAATAATAGCTAAAAATTAATTAAATATCAAAGTTATAATGAAGCTGAAGTCTTTCTAGCAGCACTTACCTGTGTTGAATCATGTGTCTTCACAGCATCCTTGTTTCTGGGAACATAGAATAAACTTAGCACTATGCACATCCCTTTTGCTGTATAAGGCCAATGAATGCAGCTTAAAACACTGTGGCTCAATTTTGAGACTATTGTATGCTATGAATTGTAGTGAATTTTATTTTTTAGCTATACACACAATGCTCTCTGCTTTTACAGAAACATGAGAGTTTAATAGTAGAAGACAAAGGCTTTTGATATTTTCCTACCATTTTTGTAAGTATCAAATGTATTCATTGTCTGTGTTTTGTACTTTGTTAGCATGCTCAATATCACAAGTAGCTCTTTGAGTTGTTGACTTCAGTTCCAAAATAATTCTACAGAGCAACATTAGGCAAAGCTTAGGGAACCTGGCAGAAGATGAGGATGAATTATGTTAGGGACCAGTGGTATAGGAACCACAAAAACCCTGCTCACAGAATCAAAAAAAAAAAAAATGAAGCAGGGATTATAGGGGTTAATGGAGACTGAAACAACAGTTAGGGACCCTGTATGGGTCTGAGCTAGGAACTCTGCATATATGATGTTACTGCTGTTTATCTACATATATGTTACAGCTGTTTATCTTGATGCTCTTGTGGGACTCTGAACAGTGAGAGTGGAGTTTGTCTCTTACCCTTTTGCCTGCTTGTGGGACCTTTTTCCTTCTACTAGGTTGCCTTGTCCAGCCTTATGTGAAGTTATGTGCCCAGTCTTATTGTAACTTGTTAATTCATATTCAATTGATAGCGTTGGGATGCCTGCTCTTTTCTGAAGGGAAACAAATAAGGAGTGAATCTGGGGGAGAGGGGAGGTGGGGAAGACAGGACAGGACGGAGTGGAGGGAGGAGAAACTGCAGTGTGGATATTACATGTAAGAAAATAATTTTGAAAAATTAAATAAATTTAACAAGTCAGAATAGAATTTTCAATGATTTCTGAAATGGAGCCAATACTTCTGCATTTAATACTATGGATTGAAGTGTGAGAGCATTTTAAGAATCGAGGATTATAAAATCAAAATATAGATCAACAATGGAAAGCATCAGAAACCTATAGTTTCAAGTATTAAGCTAAGATTTAATTTAATTTTATTTGTAAAAATAACTAAGGAAGCACCTCTATCTCATTAGCATATATGCTTGCTTTTGAGTTTTTATTAATTAATTAATTAATATATTGTACATCTCCATCACAGCTCTTCCTCCTCTCCTTCCAGTCCCTCTCTCTCACCTCCCCATCCCCATCCTGTCTCCTCCCTTCCTCCTCAGAAAAGGAGAGTCCTTCCATAGATACCAACCCTCCTTGGCATACGCAATTCCAGTAGGACAAGGGCATCTTCTCCTATTGAGGCTAGAAAAGGCAGACAAACTAGGAGAAAGAGATCCAAAGGTAGGCAACAAGTTAGAGACAGCTCCTGCTCTTGCTGTTAGGAGTCCCACGTGAAGAACAAGCTGCACAACTCCTACTTATGTGCAGAGGGCATAGGTCAAGTCCGTGTATACTACCTGGTTCAGTCTCTGTGAACCCCTATAAGCCCAAGTTAGGCTTGCTTATCTATTTATTTATTTATTTATTTATTTATTTATTTATTTATTTATTTATTTAAATGTAATTTTGTGGTGTTCTTGACCTCTCTGGTTCCTTGTCAAATAACTGTTTTAAAAATTCATTTTCAATTTATCATCAGCAGATGTTTTATTTGTACATGTCTTTTCTATACACCTATATGGTCAAGGCCACATAAAAATTTTAAGGTGGAAAAAGGTTGGAAATTGTAAAGGTTTAAGAATCCCCAGCCTAGAACACAAACTATGATCTCCACTACTCACGTGGTTATTAGTGTAACAGATGCTTCATTCCCATCTCTGTTTTGCTCAGGAGTGTATTTCAGTTGCTATTATACTCAATCCTAATGATTACTAAGCTTCTGTTCCCTCTACCATATTGCTCTACTCTCTCTAAAATGCTCTTCCATTCATTAAAAAACAAATAAAAACAAACAAACAAACAAACAAACAAACTACTCTAACTTATTTTTAGGCTTCCATGTAGATTTCACCTTATCTAAGAAAGACTCTTACCCACAAATGCAGGCTAAACATGCTGAGTGTGATAATGGATCTTCCTCGTCCCACATTATGGTTTTCATAGGCTGGCGATATCATATATCCATATTGCTCACTGTTGAATCCCTCATACCTAACAGGAGTGCTAATGAATGTTGCAAATTGCTGCAGGGCAACCCATCATCTAGCACTGTATGATCCATGCTTGTGTAACAGACATTCTTACTGATTTATAAATTTATCTAATTAAAACCTCACTCACTCTAATCTGTATATGCTTACTTTACTTAATAAATGACAAAGTTGAGGAATAGATAAGTTAAATAATTTAACATTGCTAATTGACCAAAGTTTGGACTTGCATATAGATTTTTTTTTCCTATGTATTTTAAAGTCAGTGATCTTAACACCATAAGTGATCTTAACACAATAACCCACATAGTAATTTTACATTTTATGTCAAATGGTATGAAAGGTTAAAGTTTCAGTAATAGTTTTGCATAACTGTGCTCTCTTGTGGTTTCTTACTAATGATAAAACACAACATTCCACAGGAGTTTAACAGTAAGATTATATTGTGTTCCAGGGAAGTTAAGGACCACGACAGGTTTCATAAGCTAAATTCTAGATATAGACATGACTTCATTTTTTCTGGAGACTTGAGAAGAATTCTGTGATTTTTCTATATTTCAGACACTTTTTTTTCTTTTTCCAATTTTTAATTAGGTATTTTCTTCAATTACATTTCAAATGCTATCCCGAAAGTCCCCTATACCCTCTCCACACTACTCTCCTACCCACCCACTCAAATTCTTGACCGTGGTGTTTCCCTGTACTGGGGCATATAAAGTTTGCAAGACCAAGGGGCCTCTCTTCCCAATGATGGTCTACTAGGCCATCTTCTGCTACATATGCAGCTAGAGACACAAGCTCTGAGGGTACTGCTTAGTTCATATTGTTGTTCCTCCTATAGGGTTGGAGACCCCTTCAGCTCCTTGGGTACTTTCTCTAGCTCCTCCATTGGGGGCCCTGTGTTCCATCCAATAGATGACTGTGAGCATCCACTTCTGTGTTTGCCAGGCACTGGCATAGCCTCACAAGAGACAGGTATACCAGGGTCCTTTCAGCAAAATCTTGCTGGTATATGCAATAGTGTCTGTGTTTGGTGGCTGATTATGGGATGGATCCCTGGATGCGGCAGTCTCTGGATGGTCTATCCTTTCATCTCAGCTCCAAACTTTGTCTCTGTAACTCCTTCCATGGGTGTTTTGTTCCCAATTCTAAGAAGGGGGGAAGTGTCCACACTTTGGTCTTTGTTCTTCTTGAGTTTCATGTGTTTTGCAAATTGTATCTTGGGTATTCTAGGTTTCTGGGCTAATATCCATTTATCAGTGAGTACATATCATGTGAGTTCTTTTGTGATTGTGTTACCTCAAGCTGGATGATACCCTCCAGATCTATCCGTTTGCCTAGAAATTTCATAAATTCATAGTTTTTAATAGCTGAGTAGTACTCCATTGTGTAAATGTACCACATTTTCTGTATCCATTCCTCTGCTGAGGGACATTTGGGTTCTTTCCAGCTTCTGGCTATTATAAATAGAGCTGCCATGAACATAATGGAGCATGTGTTCATATTACAAGTTGGAATATCTTCAGGATATATGTCCAGAAGAGGTATTGCTGGATCCTCCAGTAGTACTATGTCCAATTTTCTGAGGAACTGCCAGACTGATTTCCAGAGTGGTTTTATGACCTTGCAATCCCACTAACAATGGAGGAGTGTTCCTATTTCTCCACATCCTCGCAAGTATCTGCTGTCATCTGAATTTTTGATCTTAGCCATTCTGACTGGTGTGAGTTGGAATCTCAGGGTTGTTTTGATTTGCATTTCCCTGATGGGTAAGGATGTTGAACATTTTTTCAGGTGCTTCTCAGCCATTCGATGTTCCTCAGTTGAGAATTCTTTGTTTAGTACTGTGCTCCATTCTTTAATGGGGTTATTTGTTTTTCTGGAGTGTACCTTCTTGAGTTCTTTATATATTAGTCCCCAATATGATTTAGGGTTGGTAAAGATCCTTTCCCAGTCTGTTGGTGGCCTTTTGTCTTATTGACGCTGTCTTTTGCTTTATAGAAGCTTTGCAAATTTTTGAGGTCACATTTGTGAATTCTCGATCTTACAGCACAAGCCATTGCTGTCCTATTTGGGAATTTTCCCCCTGTGCCCATATCTTCAAGGCTTTTCCCCACTTTCTCCTCTATAAGTTTCAGTGTCTCTGGTTTTATGTGGAATTCCTTGATCCATTTAGACTTGACCTTCGTACAAGGAGATAAGAATCTATCAATTCACATTCTTCTACATGATAATGCCAGTTGTACCAGCACCATTTGTTGAAAATGCTGTCTTTTTTTCCACTGGATGGTTTTAGCTCCCTTGTCAAAGATCAAGTGACCATAGGTGTGTGGGTTCATGTTTGGGTCTTCAATTCTATTTTATTGGTCTACCTGTCTGTAGCTATACCAGTACCATGCAGTTTTTATCACAATTGCTCTGTAGCACAGCTTTAGGGCAGGCATGGTGATTCCCATAGAGGTTCTTTTATTGTTGAGAAGAGTTTTTGCTATCCTAGGTTTTTTGTTATTCCAGATGAATTTGCTAATTGCCCTTTCTAACTCTGTGAAGAAACTGAGTTGGAATTTTGATAGGGATTGCATTGAATCTTTAGATTGCTTTTGGCAAGATAGCTATTTTTACTATCTTCTTTGTTTTCTTTCTTCAAAGACTTGAAATTCTTATCATACAGAACTTTCACTTCCTTAGTTAGAGCCACACTAAGGTATTTTATATTATTTGTGAATGTTGTGAAGGGTGTTGTTTCCCTAATTTCTTTCTCATCCTGTTTATCCTTTCTGTAGAGAAAGGCTACTGATTTGTTTAAGTTAATTTTTTATCCAGCTACTTCAGTGAAGCTGTTTATCTTTTTTAGCAGTTCTCTGGTGGAATTTTTAGGGTCATTTATATATACTATCATATCATCTGCAAATAGTGATATTTTGACTTCTTCCTTTCCAATTTGTATCCCCTTCACCTCCTTTTGTTGTCTAATTGCTCTGGCTAGGACTTCAAGTACTATATTGAATAGGTATGGAGAAAGTGGGCAGCCTTGTCTAGTCCCTGATTTTAGTGGGATTGCTTCCAGTTTCTCTCCATTTACCTGATGTTGGCTACTGGTTTGCTGTAGATTGCTTTTATTATGTTTAGGTATGAGCCTTGAATTCCTGATCTTTCCAAGACTTTTATCATAAAGCGGTTTTGGATTTTGTCAAATACTTTCTCAGCAACTAAGGAGATGATCATGTGGTTTTAGTCTTTGAGTTTGTTTATATAGTGGATTACGATGATGGATTTCCATATATTAAACCATCCCTGCATCCCTGGAATGAAGCCTACTTGGTCATGATGGATGATTGTTTTGATGTGTTCTTGGATTCGGTTTGCGAGGATTTTATTGAGTATTTTTGCATCGATATTCATAAGGGAAATTGGTCTGAAGTTCTCTATCTTGTTGGGTCTTTATGTGGTTTAGGTATGATAGTAATTGTGGTTTCATAGAATGAATTGGGTAGAGTACCTTCTGTATCCAATATTGTGGAATAGTTTGAGAAGAATTGGAATTATGTCTTCTTTGAAGGTCTGATAGAACTCTGCACTAAACCCATCTGTTCCTGGGCTTTTTTTTTTTTTTTTTTTTTTTTTTTTTTTTTTTTTTTTTTTTTTTTTTTTTTTTTTTTTTTTTTTTTTTTTTTTTTTTGGTTGGGAGACTATTAATGACTGCTTCTATTTCTTTAGGGGATATAGGACCTAAACAGTCATTAATCTGATTCTGATTTAACTTTGGTACCTGATATCTGTCTAGAAATCTGTCCATTTCATTCATGTTTTACAATTTTGTTGAGTATTGTCTTTTGTAGAAGGATCTGATGTTGTTTTGGATTTCCACAGGATCTGTTGTTATGTCTCCCTTTTCATTTCTGATTTTGTTAATTAAGATGCTATCCTAGTGCCCTCTAGTGTGTCTGGCTAAGGGTTTATCTATCTTGTTGATTTTGTCAAAGAACCAGTTCCTGGTTTGGTTGATTCTTTGAATAGTTCTTTTTGTTTCCACTTGGTTGGCTTCACCCCTGAGTTTGATTATTTCCTACTGTGTACTCCTCTTGGGTGAATTTGCTTACTTTTGTTCTAGAGCTTTTAGGTGTGCTATCAAGCTGCTAGTGTATATTCTCTCTAGTTTCTTTTGGGAGGCACCCAGAGGTATGAGTTTTCCTCTTCGGAATGCTTTCATTTTGTCACATAGCTTTGGGTATGTTGTGGCTTCATTTTCATTAAACTGTAAAAAGTCTTTAATTTCTTTCTTTATTACTTTCTTGACCAAGGTATCATTGAAGAGCATGTTGTTTAGTTTCCATGTGAATGTTGGCTTTGTATTATTTATGTTGTTATTGAAGATTAGCCTTAGTCCATGGTGATCTGATAGGATGCATGGGATAATTTCAATATTTTTGTATCTGTTGAGGCCTGTTTTGTTACCAATTATATGGTCAATTTTGGAGAAGGTACCATGAGGTGCTGAGAAGAAGGTATATCCTTTGTTTTTTTTTTTTTTTAGCATAAAATGTTTTGTAGATATCTGTTAAATCCATTTGCTTCATAACTTCTGTTAGTTTCACTGTGTCTCTGTTTAATTTCTGTTTCCAGGATCTGTCCATTGATGAGATTGGGGTGTTGAAGTCTCCCACTATTATTTTGAGAGGTGCAATGTGTGCTTTGAGGTTTCTTAAAGTTTCTTTAATGAATGTGGCTGCCCTTGCATTTGGAGCATATATGTTCTGAAGTGAGAGCTCGTGTTGGAAGATTTTACCTTTGATGAGTATGAAATGCCCCTCCTTGTCTTTTTTGATACCTTTTGTTGGAAGTTGATTTTATTCCATATTAGAATGGCTACTCAAGCTTGTTTCTTCAGATCATTGGCTTGGATAATTGTTTTTCAGCCTTCCACTCTGAAGTAGTGTCTGTCTTTTTCTCTGAGATGGGTTTTCTGTAAGCAGCAAAATGTTGGGTCCTGTTCGTGTAGCCAGTCTGTTAGTCTATGTCTTTTTATTGGGAAATTGAATCCATTGATATCAACAGATATTAAGGAAATTAATTGTTGCTTCCTATTAATGTTGGGATTCTGTTCTTGTGGCTGTCTTCTTTTAGGTTTGTTGAAGGATTACTTTCTTGCTTTTTCTAGGGCGTATTTTCCTTACATGTATTTGTGTTTTTCTGTTATTATCCTTTGAAGGACTGGATTCGTGGAAAGATATTGTGTGAATTTGGTTTTGTCATGGAATACTTTGCTTTCTCCATCTAAGGTAATTGAGAGTTTTGCTGGGTATAGTAGCCTGGGCTGGCATTTGTGTTCTCTTAGGTCTGTATAACATCTGTCCAGGATCTTCTGGCTTTCACAGTCTCTGGTGAGAAGTCTGGAGTAATTATAATAGGTCTGCCTTTATATGTTATTTTACCTTTTTTCCTTTCTGCTTTTAATATTCTGTCTTTATTTAGTGAATTTGTTGTTCTTATTATTATGTGTTGGGAGGAATTTCTTTTCTGGTCCAGTCTATTTGGAGTTCTGTAGGTTTCTTGTATGTTCATAGGCATCTCTTTCTTTAGGTATTGGAAGTTTTCTTCTATAACTTTTTGAAGATTTTTCTGGCCCTTTAAGTTGAAAATCTTCATTCTCATCTTCTCCTTTTATCAGTAGGTTTGGTCTTCTCATTGTGTCCTGGATTTTCTAGATGTTTTGATTTAGAATCTTTTTGCATTTTGCATTTTCTTTGATTGTTTTGACCATGTTCCATATGGAATCTTCTACACCTGAGATTCTCTCTTCTATCTCTTGTATTCTTTTCCTGATTTCTTTCCTAGTGTTTCTATCTCCAGCATTGTCTCCCTTTGGGTATTCTTTATTGTTTCTACTTCCATTTTTAGATCCTGGATGGTTTTGTTCAATTCTATCACCTGTTTGTTAGTGTTTCCCTGACACTCTCTGGGATTTATTTTTTGTTTCATCTTTAAAGGCTTATAGCTGTTTACCTGTGTTTTCCTGTATTTCCTTCTTAAAGTCCTCCATCATCACCATGAGAAGTAACTTTAGATTCATGTCTTGCTTTTTGATGTGATGGTGTGTATACAGGACTTGCTATGGTGGCAGAGTTTGGTTCTGATGATTCCACGTAACCTTGGTTTCTGCTGCTTCTGTTCTTATGCTTGTCTCCTGCCATCTGATTATCTCAAGTGCTTGCTGCCCTCAATATATCTGATTGGAGCCTGTCCTTCCTATAATCCCAGTTGATTCAGAAGACTTTTATTCCTTAGTTCAAGATAGTTTTTCTCCAACCTTGATGTGGCAAATTGGCACATCTCCTGTCCTGTTTCCCTCATTACAGCTTCCTTTTCTCTGCCTTCTCAGTTGGTGTTTAAAGAATCTTAAAGTTAGCTTGGGTTATCTGAATAATTTCTCTATTTTCAGGTCACTGGAATAACAACTTCCATTCTATATGCTGTCCTGCTCTCTCGTGTATTCACAAGTTTCAGGATTGATAGGTGAACATGTTGGAATATGTTATTGAGTGGTGAGAAAAGTTGCATTGAGCATGGATCTTTTCAGCACACATATACATAGCATCAATAAGGCTTTGCATTTCAAAGTCTTAAGCTTTTGCTAATATTACTAATTGGCTGGTATAAGATAGTGAATCAGTTTTAATAGAGGAGCAATGACCTCAGTGAGATACTTAGTTTGAAATTTTAGTGTCCTAAATATTAAATCAACCTATGGTACTCACACCAACATTATTTATAACACAACAATAAAGACATTCACTATTTAAAAGACAACAATAAAGGATCATTGATTTAATCAGTAGCTTTGAAAACTTAAATTCTTAACTACCATACAGGAAACTTCTCCTTGTTGTGGGAAATATCTCCAGATGGGTATAATTTAAATAAATCAAGTAGAGAAAATTCTAAGCAAAAAAGCATATGTCTTCGTTGCCAGAGCATCTAATTTAAATGGTACCAATTCTTAATGACTACTGTACTAGTTAAGGTTTCCATTGCTCTGAAGAGATACCATAACCAATGTAACTCTTACAAAGAAAAACAATTGGAGCTGGTTTAGACTTCCAGCAGTTTAGTCCATTATCATCATGGCAGGAAGTATGGAAGCATGCAGAAAAACAATGTGTTGGAGAAGCTGAGATTTCTACAGCCTGATTCACAGGCAGCAAGGAAGAGACTGACTCATAGGATGTGGCTTGAAAAAAATATATATAAATAACTTATGGGGGACAATTCCATTCAAATTACCACATTCTACCCCCCCAGGTCCTTTAGGCTTGTATCTATTTGTGTTATATCATAATTCAACATGCATTTAGTCCAATTTCAAAAGTTCCATAGTCTATAAATGTCCCAACTTGTTCAAAAGTCCAAATTTCAAAGTCTCTTATGCAATACTTATGAAATACTTTAACTGTAATCCCAAATAAAATTTTAAAAATCAAATCAACAGATAATGGCATAGGATATACATTACCATTCCAAAATGGAGGAAAGGGAGCAGAGTGAGGAAATATTGGATCAAAGCAAAGACCAAAAAGCAGCTGGGCAAACTCCAAACTCTGCACCCCCATGTCTGATGTCAAAATGCTCTTTAGATCTCCAACTCCTTTCAGCATTGTTGACTGCAACACACTTTTTTCTCTTGAACTGATTCCACTCCCAGTTAGCAGGTTTTGTCAGTATGCATCTCACAGCTCTAACATCTCTAACATCTTTGAGTTTTCAAGGCAATCTAGGCTTCATCTACCCAGCTTCACATAACGGCCTCTCTAGGCCTCCATGTAGTGACACCCCTGGCACAGCCCTGGCCTCAACAACTTTTCTTAGTTGAGGATGGAGATTCCTTAACACCTTTCAAATAATAGCCTCTCTGGGCCTCCATTTAGGGATACCTCTGACACATTTGAGGCCTTAGTTGTTTTCTAGTAGTTGCAGAGGGAAAGATTGTTGGAGCTAGAACATGGCCCCCTAGTTCAATTATATTTTCATCAGCTTTCTGTTTTCCATGGTTTCTTCACTGCCTAAGCTTTGATATCCTGTAACTTGCCTGTAGACCAGGCAGACCTTGAACTCAGAGATTTGCATGCCTCTGCCTCTTGAATCCTGCAATTAACGTTTCCTTCTGCTGGGATTAAAGGTGTGTATCACTATACCTGGACCTTTAAGGTTTTCTTTAATTCCTTTTCATAAGATGGATGCTTCATAAGATGGGATCTTGCCATTAGGTCACCTTTCCCTCAATTCTATTTAATATTCCTGAACTTAGGATTTAGTTCCATTTCACTTCCTGGGACCTCTTTAAATTTTAAACTATACATTATATATTTCTCCTCTTTAAGCTTTTTCCATTTCATCAAAAGCATTCTTTATAAGATTGAAACACAGAGCAGAGTCAATGCTCAGCTGTTTTGAGCCTTCCTATGTCAGTGCAATTACTCTAAGTCTCTACACTTTAGCCTTCAGGCAAACTCTTCGGACAAGTGGAGATAGCAGTCACATTCTTCACCTAAATATCACAAGAATCATCTCTAAGCAACATATTAAAAATTCTTCTCTTCTGAAACCTCTTGAAGCAAGCCCCCACATTTCAAGTCACCCTCAGCACCACTGTCTTCCATTGATTTCCAAATTTCCCAAATCCACATTCCTCCAAACAAAAGCATGGTCATATCTATCATAGTAATGTACCAGTCCCTGTCTTGGTTAGGGTTTTGTTGTGAAAAAAAACATGACTAAGTCAACACTTGTCAAGGAAAATACTTAATTAGGACTGGCTTAACAGTTTCAGAGACTTAGTCCGTTATCATCATGGTGGGAAGCATGGCAGTATGTAGGCAGACATGATGATGGAGGAGCTGATAGTGCTACATATTAATCCAAAGGAAGCAGAACAAGACAGTGTTCAAAACTGAGCAGAGCTTAAGTATATGACCTCAAAGTCCTGGCTCCACAATTACACACTTCCTCTAACAAGGCCATACCTCCTCCAACAAGGCCATACTTCCTAACAATGTTGTTCCCTATTAGCCTATGGAGGTCAATTACATTCAATCTACCACAATTATTTTGCTGTTTTGTTATACAAAAGGCTTAGAACACCCCTACTTTGGACCATGTAAGATGAAATATATCAAGATCTTGTAATATATTTCCTCTTGGTCACATAGAAATGTTGTCTACTCAGGTAGTCTTTCATTAATTGAGTTATTACCATGATCAAGATTATGCAATCTAATGATTTTTGCTGTAGAATGCATCCTTTTATATGGCCAAAATATATTTATTGTTTATTATTATTATTTACTTACTTCTTTTGAGATAACATATCTTTAAGAAAGTCTTCAGTAGGTAAACTATCATAGGCATATGATATGTCTACTTTAACATTCAAAGAGAACAACATTACCTCCCTTTTGTTCCAACTTGGTATTTCTTGTATTTGGTACTTCTGACCTGTACTTCTCTATAGAATGAATAATTACCGACATTGTAATTATTCATTTCCACCAAGCACCAGTGATACCTTGTATTCACATTGCTACTGTGTTCTTTGTTCTTCTTTATTGTGAATGTTTATTATTTTCCCCTATATATGCCTTGAGTATTCACTGGTGGCTGATTCTTTACATTTCTTCTTTATTTTTCTCAAGATTAGTGTGAATTCCTTTCTTATCCCCCATCTTCAAACAGGCTCCTTTCCTGTGAAGATTTCTCTGTTTATTTTCCTAAAAATAACCTTTGGATAGCTTTGAAAGATTCCCCCACCATACTTAATAAATTTATGGCAAGATATACTTTTCTCTTCAACTGAAATTTCTTTAAAACCCTACTATAAGACCAGGCAGCTGCAAAATTTACACAGTGTACAAAATATGTCTTTTTGTGCTAATTTACTTTGACCCAAATATCCTTCTTGGAATACAAATGAAACATTTATGCCTTGGTGTCCTGACTATTTAAAAAAAATTCACAGATAATCAGAACAATTAAAAAATTTTTAACTTTTGACATTCACCCTCTCTCTATTATAAAAAGAAATTGGATTCCCATGAATTTCAAAGTTATAAATTATTGAGCTTTATAATTGTGGCTCACTTTAAAATATCAAAGCAACATCACAAACAAAAAATAGTATTATTCTTAGCAGGACAATCTTTGGAAAAATCAGCATGAGAAAAGTTTTGGAGAGCTTTTTTTGTGTCATTTTTTTGTGTGAAACAGTGCTTTGTTATTATTTTTTGGAAGCTTAGAGAGTATTGGCAAACCCTCAGTTTTTCCCACCACAGCACTGAAGAGGGTTAAAGAGGATACCTATACTTTCCTAATATAGATTGGAAGGTGAATATTTTAATTAATGTTTCAATTCCTCTCCCCCTGAAGCCAGACAGCATCAAGATCAGTGTTTCAGTCACCAGGCGGCAAAGGGTACGAAATTTATTTTGTCAGGTCTAAGCATAGTCTAACAGTTTCTTTGCTTTAGTAAATGTTCTTTCTCAACATTTTATTTTTCCCTGTTAATCCACATTTATATTTTATCCTGGGCCGCAACTTTACCGTTATTTAACAGTAATATTGGCCATTATCTGATTTTCTCCACACTAAAGTAAGGTGTGTGTGTGTGTGTGTGTGTGTGTGTGTGTGTGTGTGTGTGAATAAGTAGGAAAGAAGCAGTATTTGAAGTACATATAGTGTCTAGTAGAGGGAGTCTTGGTACCCTTTCTTTGTAATAATATTAGAAAGTCATAGTCTAGACATGCTATATTTGAGAGTAAAAAGGTTCTTTTTCATCTCTGACTCTAAGGATGCTCTTTTTTGATTGATGGGTCTCAGAAAGGGAATGTGGTAATAGAAGAGACAGTGGCAGAGCCAATCCCCCCAGGGACTGACACTAAGCAGAAATTGATCCAGGTAAGTTGATACTTTATGGGCTACTTTCTATCTGTTAAGTGGTAATGTCATTGGAACACCAAAATCTCACTCTTGCCATGGTCTTCCCAGGCTCTATGTGTAAAAGCAGAAGAAAATTGAATTTGAGGTATCTGTGGCTTATTGTAATTATGGCCTATATAGATTCTATTCATGACTTCAAAGGCTCAAAGTCTGTGTGGGTATCAAGGGTGCCCAATTGCTAAGTATTCTGAACTGTGGAGGCTCCATTAAGGCTCTGATAAGGACTCAAATTCCTGTTCTCTTGAAGTAGGCCATTGAGATATTACTGAGAATAATTGAGAAATAATGTTGTCTCTCAAATATTGCTTAATTGTAGGATACAGGTATACTAGAGACATGGCAAAGGCTTACTGTTGTTGTTGTTATTGTTATTATTATTATTATTATTTACATTCTGGCCAAAGTTTCCCCTCCCTCCTCTCATTCCAATCCTTACCCACTACCTTCTCTCTGCCCTTCCCCCCATCTGCTCCTCTTCCCTTTCTCTTCATAAAAGGACAGGCCTCCCATGGATATCAAGCAAACATGGAATATCAAATTGCAGGGAGACTAGACACCTCCCTTCATATTAAGACTGGCCTAGGCAACCCAGTATGAAGAAAAGTGTGCCAAAAGCCTGAAAACTGTCAGAGTCAGAGGCAGTCTCTGTTACCACTATTGGAGTCCCACAAGAAGACCAATCTACATACCCATAGTATATGTACAAGCAGAAAGTCTATGTTAGTCCCATGCAGGGTCCCTGGTGGTCAGTTCTGTTTCTGCAAACCGTATGACCTTAGCTTAGTTGGTCCTGTAGGTTTTCTTGTGGTGTCCATGGCCGTTTCTGGTTCTATAATCTTTCTTCCTCTTCTTCCCAGAAAACTCTGAACTCTGTCTAAGCTTTGACTCTGGGTTTTATGTCTGTTTCATCAATTGCTTGTTGAAGCCTCTCTGATAACAGTTAGGCAAAGGCATCAATCTATGGGTATATTACAATAGCATTAGGAATCCTTTCATTGATTTTTTTTTTCTTTTTTCTTTTTGCCAGTCATGTTGGTTCTACCTTAGGTCTCTGGCCTATCCAGGATCTGGGTCCTGGTCCTTCAGGTAGTGAACACCAGGGGTAGGCTCCCTCTCATGGCATTGGTTTTAAGACAGACCAGATTAGTTGGTCACCTTTACCATAGCATATTCTGTAGGTAAGACAAATTGTAGGTCAAAGATTTTTATGGCTAGGTTGGTGTTGCACATCCCCCACTGGAAGTTTTGCCTGGTCACAGGAGATAGCCAGTTCTGGCTCCATATCCCCCACTGCAAAGAGTCTTAATTAGGGTCTCCTTCATAGATTCCTGGGAGTTTCCATTGTACTAAGTTTCTAGCTCATCTCCTAGAAATCAACCATGTCACCTATTTACTGCTACTACTAGTAGTTTTTAAAATTGGATATTATAATGTAGTTACACCATATCTCATTTCTCATTCATTATTTCAAACCCTCTCATATACCTCCCAATGCTCTCTTTCAAATTCATATTTCTAAGTAAAACTTTCTCAGTCTGTATAATGAAATTTGTACGTCTATTTTCAGGGATGCCCATTTGGTAGTGGATAACTGATTAATGATATTTTCCCTGGTGAAGACAATCTCAGAGAATGAGGTTAGATGTGGTGCATACATATATTATTCTAAGATATTGCTTAATTCATTGCAATTTACTGGCTTTATGATATAACCACGACAAATAAACTTTTGCTTGATTTGTTTTTCCTTCTGACTGTATTTGGACATTATTTACAATGATATGTTAATTGTATTTATTGTACTATTAAATGTTCTATTTTATTGCAAAATGAAGAGAAGAAGGCTAGGAGGATACAGACGAAAAATCCTCCTTTTCTTTCCTCTTGTTATCTTCTCTCACAGACTCAAAAACAAATCTACACAGATCTGGAGACTCTACAGTTGTTTTTGTTTGTTTGTTTAGTTTTGTTTTTTTGTTTATTTTTGTCTCTTTGATTCAAGGAGCTGTTAACTACAGTATGTGAAGTCCCATGCTATAATCCATGATGTTCAGCTTTTGCTTTCAGGCAGATCACCATGAATGCCGGTTTCTCCTCTAAAGCCCCATTTTCCAGGATTTGAAACAGACATCTTAGACTTCCCATGGGAGTCATTTTTTTATCTGTCGGACCTTCTGTGTGCATTCCATATTCTTCTATAGTTTCAGGGTTGCATATGACATAGGCTGTTGATGTCAGATATCTAAAGGAGAACACCATAGCTGGAGACACTCTTTATGGCCTCCTTCTATGAATGCTGATAAAGACCAGATGCTTCACTCTTTTAGAGGGGCCCAATAGATGTTGTGGCCAGCTAAAGATTCTGGGTCTTTCCTTGAAGTTCGTCTGTGAAAATCTTCTGTGCTAGAGAGTGAATAGAGTAGCACTTAAACTGCCTTCTATATTGAGTACTTTACTACTTTAACAGTAAATGTTTCAAAATATTGTAGAAACTGGGGAAATTGAAGAAATTACACTAAACTGAGGATGTTATCATGCTCACTGGGCATATATCAAACTTGGAATCTTCTATAAATGACTGGAAAGAAAGCATGACTCTTGCTAAAGTGCATAATGAAAGAAATAAGTTCAGAGACAACTTTCAAAAATTCTTTAAAGGTGCCTTGATTTTCATTTCCAGTAGTTTAATATTAATTTTCTTGGTCTTAATACAAATGCATTAAAGTGAACTTTAGAGCAATAAAACTAAAGAAAAGAAAATAAATGATGGAAGTTTATAAGGAAATAGGGATTTCTATATTACTTGGTTGGGAGTCAGAACTTGTCTTTTTTGTACAATTTACAATGTTAATTTTGCAAGTGTTGATTTTTCTTAAAGAGACTTGAATTCTTGAAGAAATGAATGCAAAATTCTGAAATGTTTTAGCCCGAATTTTGAAAGAAAATTTATTTAGTGAATACTGTTGGAGGTAGATTTTTCTTAGCTAAAAATAATTGTTTTACCCCCAGAGGATATGTACACATTAAATTTAGATTAGTCATGAAAAACAAATAAAAGCAATCACTTCCTGCATCCAGTTGAAATGCTGAAGGAAGACAAAAGAAAACTAGAATCTTTAGCTCCATTGTCCATTCCTTAGTTACAACAATATGGTTCCTTTACAGCTCAAGGCTAGACATTCTATGAGTATACAGCATTTTCCAAGTAGGAGCTTATGAGAATACAGGGAGTTAACCGGCTTGATTAAACACAGGTTTCTGGAGCTAGACATCACCATTTGGCTGTTTGCTCTGGAGCCAAAGGATCTGAAGCTCTAATTCCAGCAGGAACAGTTACTTGAGCAAAATAAAGGTGTTTATTGGTAGAATTATTAGAGTAGTGTGAATTACTCATGAGATGAAGGGAACTTGTAAACTTTTTGTTGAGAACCAGTGGAATGAGGCTGAGGAGAGTAGGATATTCTTGAATCTCTAATGTGGCATCTGCAGCATCAGTGAATCAGGTTTATTCTGTGCCTATGATCCCCTTCCAGAGACCAGGATATGGCGAAGGCCTTGTAGGGCTACTTTAGCTTTAGAGTGCTCTTGACTTTAGCTAGGTTTTAGTTTATATGAGCCATTTGAGAAGATATCCTCCCTAAACCTTTCCATTCTTCTTTAATTTTCTTTCTTCTGGAAATTTATACTTTTAGGTGTGAAATATTAAGTATATATGGTATTCCTTCCCTCTTCTCCCTGTTTTCTATTTCCTTCTTTTTTTCTGACACTTTATTGCTTTCAATTGTTACACCAAATCTTTTTTCATTTAAAATTTAAAAATTATAAAGTTTTCTAGAAATTTGATTGAATCTCAAGTAACTCACCTCAAACCCATATTTGATGAATGTATGAACCTTGTCTTGTCTATTAGTATAAAAGAATTTTTATCAGATAAAGAAGTCCACTATATATTTCTATCTCTTGCCGTATTTTGTGTGACTATTTTTCTTTCTCTTTCCCTCTCCTCCTTCTCCTCCTCCCTCCCTCATCCTTCTCTTTTTTCTCCTCCTCCTGTTCCCCTTTTTTCTCTTATTCTTCTTATCCTCCTCTTCCTCTTCCTCTTCCTCTTCCTCTTCCTCTTCCTCTTCCTCTTCCTCTTCCTCTTCCTCTTCCTCCTTCTCCTCCCTCCTCCCCCTCCCTCCTTCCTCCTTCCTTCTTCCTTCTTTCCATGGTTTCTCTGTATAGCCTTGGGTGTCCTAGAACTCTGTAGACCAGGATGGCCATGAACTCACAGAGATCAGATATGCCTACCTGCACCTACCATGCTGGATTAAAGGTCTGCACCACCACATCCTGGCTTAGAGCATCCTGCATTCCCACTAATTCTTCTATCCATGTACTAAGCATCCTTGGCCCTGCTGAGCTTCTGATATCAGAAGCGATCAGGCATGTTCAGTGTGGTATGACTATAGACCTCTCTATCTTCTTGTTAAATCCATCCATTTAAGGAGTGTACTGGCTGGTTTTGTGTGTCAACTTGACACAGGCTGGAGTTACCACAGAGAAAGGAGCTTCAATTGAGGAAATCTCCATGAGATTCATCTGTAAGGCATTTTCTTAATTAGTGATCAAGCAGGGAGGGCCCTTTGTGGGTGGTACCATCTCTGGGCTGGTAGTCTTGGGTTCTATCAGAAAGCAAGCTGAGCAAGTCAGGGGAAGTAAGCCAGTAAGTGATATCCCTCCATGGCCTCTGCATCAGCTCCTGTTTACTGACCTGCTTAAGTTCCAGTCCTGATTTCCTATGGTGATCAACAGCAATGTGGAAAGTGTAAGCTGAATAAACCCTTTCCTCCTCAACTTGCTTCTTGGTCATGATGTTTGTGTTGGAATAGAAACCCTGACAAAGACAAGGCACATCACTAAATTTATTTTTTCAAAAACAAACAAAAATCATTTTTAAAATAGATTCTAAATGGGCAATGTTTCTGGCTCCTATTTCAACAAATGTGAAACATGATTTGTGTGTGTGTGTGTGTGTGTGTGTGTGTGTGTGTGTGTGTATGACACATTGTATCAGGTAGCTAATGTTGGAGGTAGACTTTTTTTTTTTAACTTTTTCCATAGAGTGAATCAATTTAGAGTTTCAAATTCAGTGTACATTTCCTATCCTATAATATGCATTTGGGTGTATGAAAACATTTTAATGCTGAAGAATATTTTCAAACTCTTAGTTTTAGTGTTAAAAAGTTATTATTATTATTTTTCTAGAACTACATCGGACCTTGATCCTTTTAGCACTTTTGTTTGCTTTCTTGCATTAAGTTTCTAAAATGTAGAATAACCTGATATTAAGCAACAGGAAAGAAAAATCACATGCTTGCTTGAAAGTTAAATTATACTAAAGGACTAAAATGTCAAGGAGAAAAAAATAGCCTTATGGTATTCAAAAACATAATACAGTGAGAATTTAATGTATACATACAGTGTGCTAACCATTCTATATGTATTATCCCTCCCACCAGTTCACACAGCACACATCTTTGTTTCCACTTAAAACTCACAGCAGTTAAGTCACCCACTCAAGGTCACAGTCAGTATTGCATAATTAAAATTCAAATCAGAAGACTTCTAAATGTGGGGTACTCATCCTAGAGCCAAACCTCTTTAGGGAGAATATTGAAAGAATTAAGTTGCCACAAATATAGGTTGGAGCACATTTGTGAAATGCTTACACTTGCTTTGAATGAAAATTAAGCATTTTACTTAGTGACAAATCCATCCATCCATCACAGAAGTCTAGTATCAGCCCTACCTTATCATGCATAAAAATTACAATTTTTAGATAATGGTTTGGTTATTGTATATATACATAAATCTCACTAGCATATAGTTATCATTATTGAAGAATAAAAGTTTCTATTTATTGTATTGATATGCATATAAATATATTGATGGGTAGGCAAAATGATTCAGTAAGTGGAAGAGCTTGCTGTGCAAGCTAATGATTTTAGTTTGATCCCTGAATCCTGCATAAATGTGAAACTCTATTAGATTGTCCTCTAATTACTATATGTCACTGTGGGACTCATGCCTACAGACATATGCACATATGCACAGATTTATATATGCCTGCATTGTGCATACACAAATACAACAATAAATAAATAATTTAAAAATATACCGCTATAGATATTTCAATAAAACCATTTCCTCTGTAATCCTCTATAATTTACATTTAATGCTTATTACCTTAAATTTGATATTTAAATGTTAATGTATATATTTTGTAAACATTCAAAAACATTTCCTGAAATGAGCTGGTTAGGCCCTCAGAAAGACCTTTGTACCTATATACCTTGCAGAAACGTTTAGTGGCTTTGTCTGTTGGCTATTGTCCTGATGCCATGACAGAGCAGAAGATTAATGCCTTATACAAGTGACAACTTAGCTAGAAAAGAGTGCAGTGGCAAGAAAGAAAAATTCCAGCATCTAGAACATGCAACATGTTTATTATTTCTAAACATCTGTATTCTGCAGGACAGTGAAAAGAATAATGTGTTCACTTTCCACAAGGCAAGATTTCTAGACACCCATCCATTTCATACTGAGTGCACGGGAATTACTTTGTTCCCTTCCTTTGGTTGTGAGTTGTGCTCAGTTTATTTATGGTGTTTTGGTTAGTTAATTCTTGAAGATAAACATCCCAAGCAGCTTTCTCAACTGACTGACCTGTGCCTGGATCAGGGCTTTATCATCCAGTTAAAAGGCAGAAAACAAATAGCAGAACCTAGATAACTGCCTCTTGTCAGTTCAGATCACATTGGGTTCAATAAGTTGTCTAATGCACCTATGTTCTTATAAGTGAAAGTTTGCTAACTTATGAATGAGAATCAATGATTTAGTATGCTTACTAATAACCAGACATTCTTCAAGAGCTAGAGATAAAAATAAAATATTTCAAAGGAAATATTTGATGAATTTCTCTTTATTTGAAAGTATCAGATTATTAACTATTAATCAATTAATTTATTGACTGGATTGATCTACCCAGATCCTAAAATACTGCCATAGACACCATGGAACTGCCAACATGTAGCAGCTTGTCTCATATTTGCTGTGTACCCAGGAAGATGTATGCTCCTCTTTCAACATTTCATCAGAGTGAGTCAATCTCAAAGCTAAATGACTAAGACATGACCTCTAGCTTTCTTCAGAGAACACTGAGACCACCTGGACTGGGAGATACTGCATATTCTCAGGGAAGGATAGACTTGGGACCATGCAAGTGTCCAAGAGCAGCTCTTTGTTCCTTAGTGAATGTCAGAATCTGAGCCAGGTGTTTATATCTGTAGGGAAACTTTTGAATTACAGAGTCAGATGCCAGATCCCCTGTGAAGAGAAAGACATGTGGACTAGCTGAGATGTTAAATTCCCAGTCTGACACTAACTACTGTGACCTTCAGTTTGAGAATGTCAACAAACCTCTCAAGCTCACACATTCTTTATTGTTAAAGCAATAGTATTAGATCAGGAACTTCAAATCTCTCTTCCAGCCCTAAATTTCTATAATTCAGTGGTTTTTAAACATTGTAAATATAGTAAGGCTTTAAATTAAATTTTACTCCAATTGAGAAGACAAAAATTCACTTTCTAAATGTCTTTTCCATGAAGCAGTATCTTTAAAATTATATCATAATTGAAAAGGAATTAAATTTATTTTTACCACTAAAGGAAGATGATTGGTTACTCTAGAAAACAACTGTTTTGTTGTATATATTACTTAATATTATATGCACTCTATACAGTATGCAGAAATAACTTGTTCACAATGAATAAATGCTTCAAAAATACACATGTTAAAATTTCCATATTATTTGTAATATGTATTTCTAAATACATTTTAGGAATGATTACTGAGTTAATATTAATAGTAAAATATAAAATCTTTTCACTGGTTTTTTAGCTATGCATAATATACAAATAAACGTTGTGTCATAATGATTGTCAGACTTTTGCCTTGTTGGAAAGTGCAAAGGCTTTCCCAGAGTTAGATGTAAGAATACTGTACTAATATGTATTACTAAAATTGGTAAAGAATACCATATTAAACTGTGGTGGTTTGAATATGAGCACCCCCTTCCCAACAGACTTATCGTTTTGAATGTTTGGCCAAAAGTGGGTGGAACTATTAGAAGATATGGCCTTATTAGAATAGGTGTGGCCTTGCTAGAAAAATGTATATCACTGTGGGGGTGAGCTTTGAGGTCTCAGAAGCTCAGTCTAGTTCTCTTCTGATGCCATTGGACCAAGATATAGAACTCCCAGTTCCTTCTCTGGCATCATATTTATCTGGACACTGGCATGGTCTCTACCAGGATGATAATGGACTATAAACTTCAGGAACTGTAAGACAGCCCCAATTAAGTGTTTTCTGTTATAAGAGTTGCTGTGGTCACGGTGTCTCTTCGCAACAGTAAGACCCTAACTAAGACAGAAGCTGGTATTATGGACTGGAGTATTGCTGCTGTGACAGGCCTGAGCATGTTTTTGTTTAGAGGAATGTGGACTTTGAAAATTTGGACTTTAAAAAAAAATTGGTATACAAATGAATGGCTGCTGTTAGAATATGGACATAAAATATTCAGTTTGAGAGAGAGAGAGAGAGAGAGAGAGAGAGAGAGAGAGAGAAACAGTTGAACCATTAAGTGGGGCTTAATGGGCCATACTCATAAGAACATGGAAGACAATGGTGCTGAGGATGATTTGAACTGTGGGAGCCCACCCAGCTTAAGAGGTTTCAGAGAAGAATGTTAGTGTATGACCTAGAGATTGTTCTTGTGATATTTTGGCTTAGACTGTGGCTGCTTTTTGCCCTTGTTTACAAAATCTCTTTGAGGCTAAAATAAAACATTTTATATTACTTGCTTAGGTAGATGAAATCTCAAAAGAGGCTAGTAATGGCTCTGTCATATGGTTATTAGTGTTAACTCTTGTGAAGATTTAGAATGAGAGCCAGCAAGCTGAGCAAGTAAATATACCAAATGTACAGAATGAGGAGAGAGGGAAGCAGAGTGCAGAGAAGTCCTATGTTCAAGGAGATAAACAAATTAAAGAAATACATGATAGTAAATGGAATAGAGGCAGTGGTGATCTCAGTGCAGGACTCCACTCAGATAAGCTTCCAACTTGTGAAAAGTCCAGGTAAACAACTTTAATTACAGCCCTCAGGAGCCAGAGGCAAGCAGATATCTGAATTCAAGGCCACTATGGTCCACAGAACAAGTTCTAGGACAGCCTAACTCAGGCAGTGAAGAAAACCATTCAAAACCAGAAAACTGATGAAGATGTGCTTGAATGAGTGGACCATGGTCCAGTCCCAGCAAGCAGCAGAGCTTAGCAGTTTTTATCAAGTGCTCTATAGTCTGGTTTTAGAGTTGAGGATAGCAGAAAGTGTTATGGAATCTCCCTCTACTACTCAGGAGAGACACGTAGGCCAGGCATATTTCAGAGGTGTCCCTGCACAGAGGCCTAGAGAGGCTATTTTGTGTGAAGCTGTGAGGGGGGAGCCTAAATTGCCTTGGAGACACTAAGATGTTTCAAATGCTAGAGTCCTAGGATACCTTCTGGTAAAAGCTGCTTACTGGGAGTGGAACCATCCCATAAGAAAGAAGTGCGTTTCAGTCAACAAAGCTCAAAGGATGTGGAGATCTGAAGAGCATTTTGACATCAGGAATGGAGATGCAGACTATGGAGTTTTTTATTTTGTTTTTCTCCAATATTTCCTCACTATGCTTTCTTGCTTTCCATTTAGAACAGTAGTGTGTATTCTGTGACATTCATTATAGGTGGAAACTATGTGATCAGCTTTTTTATTTTGATTTTACAGAGGACTAAAGTTAAAAGATTGCATGCTCAGAAGTGATTTGGCTTTGGACTTTTAGACAACTTCGAGACTACTATGGAGGATGGGGAGTTTTGAAGTTGTACTAAATGAAATTTGAATTATGTTATAGCTCCAAGCCTATGGGGCAGGGGCAGAGCTTGGAGTGGATTGTGGTGGTTTGAATAGGAATGTCCCTCATAGGCTCATGTGTTTGGATGCTTGGTCCATAGTGGCACGATTAGTAGTAGGTGTTGCCTCACTGTAAGAAGAGAGTCATTCTGGGGGTGAGCTTTGAAATTTCAGAAAATCAAGCCAGTTTTCGTCTGTTGCCTTTAGAACTCCCAACTCATTCTCCAGCACATTTCCTGTCATGACCATAATGGACTAAACCTCTGAAACTGTAAACCAGCCCCAATTAAATGTTTTTCTTTGTAAGAGTTGTTGTGGTCATGGTGTCTATTTATAGCAATAAAACTCTAAGACAGAAATCAAGTGAAATGGATTGAAGTCCCTTCCTGTTCTGATGGCAAGGCTGTTTTAGCATAGTATCTTGTGGAATGTAACAAAGAAAGTTATCTTGGAAAGGGAATACTGGAAATTTCTGTTTGTACATTTGCCCAGTGGATTGGTGATACAAATCTAGAAGGATAAATATATGTGTGAAAGTTGTGTTTTATTGTGCTATAAAAATAACTCTTTAATTTTGTTTCTATTTTCTAACTTGAGTTTGCTTTCTAACCAAATTTCTTGTTTGTATTGACACAAGTGAGAGACAATATCAAAAGTGTGAAAGAACATTATGCTCCTCCACATCAAAGTAAAATTTGAAAGACTGACATAACCAAGAGATTGACATACCATTCTGTTCTGGAATCACTAGTTTTAGAAGGGTTAGCTCAACTTTTCTGTTTTCAGATTTAGTAGACTTCACAGGACAGTGAAACCCTGGAATATTCCAACACAGTCTGAAAGAAGGTAAGGGGAGGGGAGTAGTAGGCTTATCTTCAGTCAATTTATTAACTTAGGTTTTTTTTTTTTTTTTTTTGGTTTTTGGTTTTTCGAGACAGGGTTTCTCTGTATAGCCCTGGCTGTTCTGGAACTCACTTTGTAGACCAGGCTGGCCTCGAACTCAGAAATCCGCCTGCCTCTGCCTCCCAAGTGCTGGGATTAAAGGCGTGCGCCCACATGCCCGGCTTTAAATGCATTTAGAGAACCCTCCTGAAAGGCGATTTTATGTTACCTGGTATCTATACAACCTGGGACTGATTAAAATTGTAAAGTACTAGGGTAAATTACATAGGCCCACACTTGCTTGTAGGCATAAGCTTTTTCAAACTAATTTTAATAAGAGTCCCAATCTCTCCTCTAGCCCTCTCTCCACCAGAGGTAGTGGATGAGAAAAGTTATTAGGACACAGGGGAAATAGACCTATTTAGAAATAGTTCTTTAGGGATGAGTTCAATCTTGGTTGTCAGTATATCAACAGTTTAGTCCAGTAGCAAACACCAAATTCAAATCAGCAGCTGTAGTCCAGTCTTTTCAGCAGACACATGAACCAGCAACTGCAGTCCAGTCTACTTGGCAGTCACCACACATGAATCAGCAAGTGTAGTTCTATCCAGAAGAAACCACAAGGCTGACCAACCAGCTGAAAGTTGAAGAAGAAGAAGAAGAAGAAGAAGAAGAAGAAGAAGAAGAAGAAGAAGAAGAAGAAGAAGAAGAAGAAGAAGAAGAAGAAGAAGCCACAGGAACCGCATAAGTTCTTTGGCTAATTTCTGTCTATGGTGTCATCAGAAGTGGAGCACAGAAACATTATTTGGCAAAGCAATACATCTATGCAGTTAGTGAGGAATAGCGAATACAAACCAATGCTCAAACTCCCACTGTCCGTGGGGTCATATTATATTCCTTCTGAAAATCACGAGTTCTTTTCCATGTTTGCCATAGCAAAACATCCTTTCTCTTGTGTTCCCTAGCAAACATCATTTGACATAATTGACTTTTCGAAGAAACCAGAAACCAGAAGTTTCCATGTCACTTGCTAGAGTTTTTTTTTTTTTTTTTTGTCTCTGATAAGATGTTGAAAGGAGAAAATTTTTCCTTTATTAAAATTAATATTTAGGCCATAACAGAGGTCCCTGACCCAAAGCCAACCTTGCTTAGTTTCTATAAATACACTGTTCCAAAAGTTAGAGAAGACAGGAATATTTTGGGAACTTTTTGTAAGCAGTTCAGGAACTAAACCCTGGTTTTTCTCCTTTCCTTTTGTGTTCCTAAAAGTGTTTATGATGAGAGGGGGGTGATGAGTTTTCACTTTTGACTTTTTTTTTCATTTGGTAACTCACTTGGTAACTCACTGGGGATGTGGAGAAAAATGTTCCCTCATCACAGCAAATATCCTCACATATCTGTCAAGTCAGAAGAGCAATAAACATGTCTAGCAATGCTTATGAAAATGACTGAAACTGTGGTGGTGCCTTGTGACAAAAAAAATTACTACATTTCAGAATGTAGTCTATCTGGTCTCAGCAGTCAGCTTGGCAGGAAAATTGTAGTGCTTTTTCTCAGTAGCCAATTAGGTTATTTATTCAGTAAGTTATCATCATGCCTGAAGGACCTTCTTTCTATGTACTACAAGCCTATGGAATCAACACACACACACACACACACACACACACACACACACACACACGCACACACACACATACACACACACACACACAAAGTGAATGAGTAAATAAATAAATAAATAGATAAATAAATAAATAAATAATCAGGACAGAGTCAATCTGCATAGAAGACAAAGCTGAGCCTGGTTACAGACAAACAGACAGAAGGTGTCTTCTTCCACTCAGAGCTATATGAAGTAGACATCCATGCAAGAAGAAAAAATGATAATCAACTTGATTGATCTTTGTCAGATCAAAGAAGTTTTTCATGTTATTTTTATTATCTTTGCTTTTTATTTTGTCCGCCTCTGAAAAGACAACAGACAACATACCACACACAATTAAGCCTATCAGATAAAATTTTGAAAACTAGAAAACAGAGCAGTAAGTGTAAAAATTTAGGTGAGAAGTATATTCGGTGCCCTCAGTATCCAAGCAAAGAAGCAGCGTCCCCCTATGCGTGTTCATTTGTTATTAAAACAAAGTACTGGACTATGTATGCAGATTTATATGTCCATTGCTCTTCATGTATTGAGCTAATGCCTCTGTTTTCTTTAAATTTGATGTATTACATTCTCTTCCACCGAGTATGTGTTTGTGTGAATGTCCATGTGCATATTCATGGTATGCAAGTGGAAGTCAGAGAATAACTTGTACTAACTGATTCTTTTCTTCTACTTTTGGGGTCTTCCAGATTGGACTCATGTCATCAGGTCTTGACAGCAGGTGCCTTTATTCTCTAAGCCATCTCACTATGTCCAGACCCCACTCAAAAGTATTGTTTCTTGGGCTACAGATTAAGGACAAAAATGTAGAAGTACACTATAGTATTTTCAGCTTGCTGCTTAAGAAATAGTTCATAACAGAAGCTTGTCCCATATGAAATTGTTAGTTCCAGATTTTTGAAAAGACATGTGTATAAAACTGTTGAGTATGTAAAACTGTCAAAACTAAAATTCATTTCAATAGCTATTATTTTTATTAGCTGACAATTACATTCAAAAAATGATGTTTGAAATTCTCCTTTCCATAGTCTTATCTTCATACTAGGCTGTCTTCATGAGGGCAAGAAAGCTAAATAAAAATGTAAAAAAATAAACTTTTTCCCCAAGTTTGTTACTTGTATGGTGGCTCATAGATGGACATTTGATTTTTCCTTCAATAACCAGTTTTAACCAGTGTCCTTTCCAGCAACATTTGCTTTTCCTTTTAAAATAAATACTTTTAGGGAATCACTTATAAAATGTAATGCAAAATGATTGTTTGTGAAGTTCTCTGCCTACAACATTGCTAGCAAACTTTAAAAAAAGATGGCATCATGTTGGCTCTAATTTGACATCTTATCTTCATCTTCCATATATCCCTTGAGCCAAAGGAATTTGGCTCCTATTGACTGCAGCAGACTAGACAACAGCAGAGAATTAAGTTGGTCACACAGGAATGAGACTTCATCCTTGTTTCCATTAACACAGTGCTCTGCTCTGCTGAGCTAATAGCCCACACATTTGTAACTGCTCTGACTAAGGGAGATAGATGCTTCCTCATTCTTCCTCCAGTTACTGAAGATGGTTCAAATGGTCCCACTGGATTACTGAGATGCATTTGCTTAGAGTATCTGCCAGATTGGCCCAGCTTTGAAATTTGTTGGTGTCAAAGTATAAGCTTACCTTGGTAAATCAGAGTCTTTTTAAATGGTATTCCCAGTACACTAGATAATTGGGAATGGAAGTTTGGAGAGAGCCCTTGTACAGACCATGAATATCTTTGTGAAATCTAGACACTGTGTCTATTGACATCCCAAGTCAAGTCATTAAAAATAAATGTGAATATTGCCCTGAACATATCCTCATAAACAAATAATTTATGTCCAACAGATAATGTGAGATGTTTGACAATGAATACAAATTGTTTTCTTCTCCATTACCCAGATGTACTTGGACTGAGCCTAATCCTAAGAGGAGGGTTCAGGGCTGTAGACTATCCTGATCAGTATTTTTAGATCTGGTCTTTTATTTATTTTTTATTTTTTATTTTTTATTTTTATTTTTGAGGCAGGGTTTCTCTGTGTAATCCTGGCTATCCTGGAACTCACTCTGTAGACCACGCTATGATCTGGTCATTCTTAAGTCCACCTTCTTGGTGGAGATCATTTTCCAGTATATATTTTAACACTATATATCAGGGATTTCACTGACAATTTGTTTTATTCCTTTCTCAGTTTTCTCTTCTTGCCTCACTACTCTGGCTTAGCAGTATGAATTGAATGCTTACTAAGTATTTTTGTAAAACTTACTTTTAACAAAAGCTTCAAACTTGACCTTCCAAATATTATTACATACATGTGGCTTTATCTTATTTACGATAGACTTCTAGAATGCAATAAATAGTCTTGATTAAAACATAAACCTTTTAAAATAATTACATGGAATAAAATTAAATAGACTAAGTCTGAAGTGATACAAGTTAATCAGAAAGGCATTGCTTTCCTCCTGCCGCGTTGCTTCATCCCCTGAAATGCATACAAGTTTGAAGAGTGTTTTGTGAGTTTTCTCTGCTACCTAAGTTTGTAGTATTGCTTAAAGACTGAAGACATGCACTTTTTCTTGCTTTGATCTGTCTAGTCTTCTTCACCGCCCGGCTGAGTTGCCTTTTCTACACAAGGGTGTTTTAACAATGGGGCTATTGATATTTGTGTAGAGAAGATTCTTTTCCAAATGTGTCCATCCTACGTTCACCAGAATCTCTAACCTTTGTAGAGATTCTGGGTATGTTCCTCCAGTGCTTGTTACTGAAAATATCTGAGGGAGTCAGATTTATCTCAAATATAATTGGCCTCTAAGACTATAATTGTAGCCGTAAGACTGTTTGTCCCTCGTGCCTATGAGTGACTGACACTATAATGCCTTTGTGGGCCATGTATTCAAATTAATTCAGGACGACCACCCAGTGAAATTGTAAACTTGAACAATGTTTGTTATGGAGGAGAAATGAAAAACATGAAACTGAGAAGAATTTGGGACTTAGGAGGCTTAATCCTCATTTTACAAAATTTCATTGTTCTTCAATGACACACAAGAGAAATATTTTAATGTGTTGGAGCACTGACAAGTATTATCCCATGTTAATTTGTTTTTTCAATTCCAGTGTGTTTGAATCTGCTTACACAAGTTCTTTGATTATTTTTCTTTTTATTGGTTATTAGTTTATTTAGACCATTTTTTCAGATTACTTGAATTAAAATGGATTTTTTAGATATGGTTTTTAATTAGATGTTTCTTTCAATTTATTTTTATTTTTTTATTTTTAATTTATTTTTTACACTCCATCTTCCATTCCCTGTGCCCCTTTATCCACCCTCCGACTTCTCCACATCTCAAACCTCCTCCACACCCCACCCTGTCTCCAAGTGGATGCCCCCCCACACTTGCCATCTAAACTCCCTGGGTCCTCTAGTCTGTTGAGGGTTAGGTGCATCATCTCTGAATGAACCTAAACCCGGAAGTCCTCTACTGTACGCGTGTTGGGGCCTCATATCATCTGGTATATGCTGTCTGTTTGGTGGTCCAGTGTTTGAGAGATCTCGGGGGTCTAGACTAATTGAGACTGCTGGTCCTCCTACAGGATTACCCTTCTCCTCAGCTTCTTCCAGCCTTCCTTAATTCAACAACAGGAGTCATCTGTTTCTGTCCCTTGGTTGAGTGCAGATATCTATATCTGACTCTTTCAGCTGCTTCTTGGGCCTTTTTGTCTTATTGACAGTGTCCTTTGCCTTACAGAAGATTTGCAATTTTATGATGTCCCATTTGTCTATTCTTGATCTTAGAGCATAAGCTAGTGGTGTTCTGCTCAGGAATTTTTCCCATGTGCCCATGTGGTCAAGGCTCTTCCCTACTTTCTTTTCTATTAGTTCCAGTGTATCTGGTTTTATGTGACAGTCCTTGATCCACTTGAGCTCTGTACAAGGAGATAAGGATGGATTGATTTGCGTTCTTCTATATGCTAACCACTAGTTGATCCAGCACCATTTGTTGAAAATGCTATCTTTTTTCCTTTTTATGAATATGTATAATTTTGCATCATTATAAACTCAAATTATGAGTCAAGACATCATTAAGAAGGCATTATTGACAGGATGGACAGTCCTTTCATTGTAAGGTACCTCCTGAAATACAGCATTTATCTTTCTTCAGGGCTAGAATTGGTGGGTATGAGTTCAGAGGAGTGGAAGACATATCAACAAACATGCAATTCATCAAAAGGATCACTTTTCCTAGAATCATCAGCAAGAATTTCTTTAATTACCATTGGTCTGGTGCAAGACATATGAAATTAGCTTATGTTATGTGTTAATATTATTTATTGTTTATGAGTATATTTTCTTCTTACTAAAGAATTTTGTTGCGAAAGGAAATGGTTCTTATTGAAATTTATGCTTAATTTTTCAATGAATACTTGGGAATCTTGAGAATGGCTAAATATTCATTAGAAGGTTAAGAGCAAGTAAATATTGAAGATGCATATCACATGCATATTTGACTACATTTAGCCAATCAACATGCCTACGTTGTATAAATTTCTCAGTTTTTATGTGACATTTGTCTCTTTATGATTTCATGTCCAGCAGAATTGTACCCTAAAAGTTACAGATCATAGGCAGAAATAGGTATGCATTAATTGCAAACATCTATCTGTCTGTCTATCTATCTATCTATCTATCTATCTATCTATCTATCTATCTATCTATCTATCTGTAATTGCTATAAAAATACTAGAACAACAGAATACAGATGAGGTGAATACAAAATGGGTACTAATATGGAAGGAGGTCTTGTGGGGAGAGGGACAAGAGGGGAGAGTAAAAGATAGAGTACTGCCTCTAAGGATTTACAGAAGACATGCTAATCTACTATTTTATAAGTTCTCTGTGTGTGTTCATTAAAACAATATTTCAATTGGGATTAACACACACAACGGATAATGCTCCTTCTAGAAGCCATAGTCAAATAAAAAGCTTAATGCTGTCACGCATGGAACACCTCTCCTTTATGTGTTCATCAGCTGTTTTCCTGAGACCCTCACACAATCCAGACTATGGTCATTGCTGTTAGTTGTCCACACAGTTTGGTCATGGGATGTGAAGAAATCAAAATTTTATTGAATGGAAAATATTCTTTTTGCTGGATAGATTTCATGTACTGAAAGTTGGTATATAAGAGAAAAATCTTCAATATTCATACCTAGTGGTGAACACTGTAAGTTACAATAATAATAGAGAGGCAAGATATTCCTGAAGGTACAATAGAGGGCACACATATTATGGGGGTAACCTACCAAGTTCAGATTGAATTTAAGGCCAACTCTAAGGAAGAAACACATGCCCTGCTCTGTAAATCCTGCCAGAAACACACAGTTTGGGAACTTAAAGGTAAATCTACTACTATTGCTTATGGATACAGTATCAAATTCTACTCCAAATTCATGTCTAGAAAAGTGCATCTCTCAGACCTCATCAGAAAAGTTTTTTTTTTTTTTTACCTTTTTTTTATTGGATATTTTCTTTATTTGCTTTATTTTTTTCAGTTTACAATATCCTTCTTTTTAATTAGATACTTTTTATTTACATTTCAAATGTTATCCCTTTTCTTGTTTCCCCTCCAAAAATCCCCTATCCCCTCCCCTACCTGCTCTCTAGCCCACCTACTACAATTCCCAGTCCTGGCATTCCCCTATATTGGGGCATAAAACCTTCACAGGACCTAGGCATCTGCAATAGTGTCTGGGTTTGGTGGTTGTTTATGGGATGGATCCCCAAGTGGGGATCAAACCAAGAAGAGGAGATGATGTGCGTGTTTGAGCAACTTAAATGCCATTGTAGACCTCTGTACTTGTTTATTTCCTCTCAATATTCCTGTGAATATTGTGTGATCTGCAGCTCCTATCTGATGACTGTAAATATGAAGGAGCTGACAAACCGCTTAGAAGTATGGTTAACTTCTTTGTTGTCTTTATATCACTCTCTCTTTACCATTTATGTATGAGATTATTTGCATTAAAGTGGCAGATTGTATTTTCAGGAACATGATTGATTTAAAAACATGTGGAGATGAGAATATAAGAAATGACAGGAGATTATATTATACACTTTTACCTATGTAAATTAAAAACAAACATAATGCTACATATTTTACAAGGATACATGTATATTTGAGGATCTTTTTCATGTACTGCAGAAATAGTAGATTTCTAAAGAGAAGGAGAGAAATTGTGATTTGAACACTGACAAGAGAGTAAACACACACAAACCAAAACAGGAGAAGAGAAAGAAGTCTCACAAGTACTGATGAGGACAGCTTATTTCACCCTGTAGAACATATTTAAGTCAAGCCCTGTGGCTAAGAACAGTGGTTTCTTGCTCCTAATTTGGTATTAGGGAAGGCGACTTACTACATATGTCTGGACCAATCTACCTTTCACCATGGCACTTAATTTTATAACTGAATTTGGAAATTCTAGTACAAAATTCAGGAGTCACATGAGCTATCATTGAGAATAAGAATCTCTCTAGTTGGAGGTCAGGGCCAACCCCACTCCCATTTCCATCCTCCATTCCCCATGCCTGGAATCAAAGAGTTAGTGATGCCAGGATCATGGAACAATGACAGTCTTCACAGAACTACTGCATACAGAGTTACCATAAAGCATGGGAGCCGTTCATGTGGAATGGGAGGATGACTGTCACACCTTAAATCCAGTCTTCCCTCTGTTCTAAGAGACTTAAGTACCATCTCTCCCCTGTCACTATCATTTTCCCCTCCTTCAGACCACAAAGCACCCTAGTTCTCTTAAACCAAAATATCATTCCCCCCATTCTGGACCTTTGAACCAACCAGCAGCTCACTCTTCTTTCTGCGTTATTGATGAATTTCTACAAGAGCCTTCTCTATCTCTCCACTTAGTGTTACCCTCAACAAGACAGGAAAAGACGCTGCTTCCTTTTTCTGCTGTTTTATCTCAGTCGTCTTTTTAGTATTGTATAGATCACTTTGTGAACTCTGAGATTTTAAACTGTAAGAATCTGTTTCTAGATCAACCTTTGATCCTTGAGCTTTTTGTTTACTGTAAACAAGTTTAACCCTAGGATAAACTGTGCTGCAAAGAAGCCAGATTGACAGGGAGTGAAGTAAACAGAAAGGAGGGACATTGAGTTGAAGGGAAGACATCACACAGAGAAGAAAAGGCTTGTTTTTCCATCTGAGACTTGTCAGTGAAATAGGAGGGTAATCTGGGTGCTTTCTCTGCCTCTTGACCTAACGCTGACTTTACTTAGCTCTTGGATTAATGATGTATGCTAGGGCTGAACCACACCAAAAATACTCCTTTACAGTTAACAAAAAGCTCTAGGATCAAAGGCTGAGCCATACTATATTAGAAACAGGTTTTTACAGCTCACAATTTTGGGGTTCATAAAGCAATCCTATCTATATCCTGCAACATATTGAAGTGATGGATATTCTTCTGTGCTATGACTAAGAGAATAAGTCAATAAATTAAAAAAATAATCTCTCAGCTTCTAAATTTGTTCACTAGTTAGTAGGTCATAGTCAACACTCTGCCCAAATGCTGAAATTAACTGATGTAATAGAATAAAATTTCTAGTTAAAAAATCATCTGCTTATTTTTAGATTCATTATTAATTTCTCCAATATCATTTAGCACAGTGCCTCATTTCTTCAAACTTTAAATCCTTTAGTTTCTGAGGTAACAGCCTGCTCTTAAAACAATAAGCATTTTTGCTCCTCTTTGTGCTTTTGTGCTTCACTGATAACTTACATATGAACGAGCTTTTCTTTTTATATGTTTAGATATATTAATTTTAATTTATGTGTATAAGAGTTATACCTGCATGTATGTTTATGTCTCATGCATGCCTGCTGTACATGTACAGCAAGATGTCATCAGATTCCCTGGAACTGGAACTACAGAAGGTTGTAAGCCACTGTGTGGGTACTGGGAACCCATTAGGTTATCTGCAACAGGAACAAGTACCATTAACCATCAAGCCATTTTCCCAGCCTAGGTCTTCATTTTCCACCAATTCTTCAGGTTACTGACTTGCTGATATCTTAGGGGCAGACAGCTGTGTCTTATGAGATGCAGAAGTAAACTAGAAATCCGTAGGACACTTTTATTCAATGTTTCATGGTACTATAACACATTTGCAATTCTGAGTGGTCACTCTTAAACTTATGACTAACGTGATCATCATTTCTGGGCCCTGTGTATTTTATCATAAATGAACATTTAATTTTCTGATCAGATCAGATCATTTAGCATTTCCTCATTTCTTTATGTTTGAAGCTTGCCATCTTGTATCTTCTTTCCTTCATAAAATATATAATGTTACTATGAAGTAAGATTTTCAGAACTACGTTTATTGTCTTTCTCTGCGCAGAATTATTTGTTATTTTGCCTATATTATCTCATTTGATTGTGTTCCTGTATATGGAAATCCCCCCCCCCCACACACACACACTGGATATTTCAATCCTTAATGACGCTTGTCCTACCTTCATCTCCACAATTTAGCTGTTTGAAAGCTGTCTCACTGTGGACATCTTTACATAGTCTTTTAGCATTTCCTACCAGAGAAACATTTCTTTTAACTATTACTGAATCTCTCCATAATTGCAAATATAATTTTTCATCTTAATACACTATTTTCTACAGATTGATGCATTATAAAGTTCAAGTTGGCTAACAAATTACATGATCATTGTACAAACTCATTTTCTGTATTTCCTGAATAATCTTATTAATTTTCAACACCAGCATCCACACAGGTGGATTGCATAGAATTCTTTACTGGTTAAAGTCTATGATTGGAAGCATCTCCTTCAACGTCAAATTAGAAGTGTATGCTTACTACTCAAAAACAAGGTTTCTTCCTCTTTCTTTTGTCATTTCCAGTTTTAGCTCTGAGTCAAGGTACTGTCAACAATTAAGAAAAAAACTTTAATATAGTTTTTTTGTAGCCTGCTTTAGTAGTGGCATGACCTACCAATTATCTAGTTCTACACACACTCATCTCTCCTCCTCTCTACCTATCCATCATTATCTACATAGAGCCTATAGTTCAATGTCATATGATAATATTTAAATATATAAAATGAAAATTTTTATACTTCATTGAAATTAATTACCATGAAATTATTGCAAAGAATTGATTTTAATGTTATTTATTGAATGTTCACCTTTCAGAAGAATCATTTAACTCAGTATTTTTAGTATCTTGAGAATTTGGATTTGTATTAATTTTTCTTGTTAGTAGACATGAGAACTATATGCTTAGAAATTAATAATTTGGAGCAAGGGATGTTGCTTTTCTATTGGATTGCTTTTCCCATTGTGATTCTGTTTGCGTCCCCAGCTCACAATGGGCATCTCAGAAACTGATGTATGTCTGGTGGTATAACAGTTATGATGTATGTCTGGTGGTATAACAGTTAGCTTTTAGAGCAGCAGTTCTTAATGTGTGGGTTACAACCCCTTTCTGGAGGAGGGTCAGATGACTCTTTCACCTGGGTCACATATCAGATATCCTGCATATTATATATTTATACTATGACTTGTAACAGTAGCAGAATTATAGTTATGAAGTGGCAACAAAATAATTTTATGTTAGGGGTCACCACAACATGAAGACTTTTATTAAAGGGTCATAGCATTAGGCAGGTTGAGAATCGCTGTTGTAAATTTTAATGACTAGAAAGAAATGACCTGTATACATTGAAAAACCAAAAAATGGGCAAGTTATTCACAGTGCACCAACCTATGCCAAAACACAATAACATATAACTCCTTTATAGTGTTCCCCATCAGTTCAGGTTCTTACTATAGAATATTGTGTGAAATGATCCCACAATAATGTATCAAGGTGTTTCTAGATTTATATTTTTATTTTTCAATTTAGAAATTTTTTATTCATCAAGGGATCATCTGATATAATATTGAATGTTGAGGATTTCCTTTTTTTTTAAATTTGATCAATTTATTTATTCATTGAATATTTATGAAGTTCCTAATGTGACATGGCAGACACTGCAAAGATTCCTCCATCTTGTATTCTTGCTGAATCCATTTAAATTTTAACTGGAATTTGAACTCCTTGATGAGGAATCTTATGGGGAATTATCCAACTCTACATTCTAAGAACTCAAGTCAAGATTCTTGAGATAACTTCTGTTAAATTACTTGCTTATGAGAAACTTTCCAGTACTTTCCTGCAGCTATGGAGCAAGATGCCAGGATGTGGTTTCTTCCTTCAAAAACACCACACAATGGACTTGCTGAAACACTTAGGACCCAAATGCCTGTGAGTAGTCCCAGCCAACTAGATTAAATAGTTTTAATAGGCTATAAACTGTGTCTTAATCATCATCTCTAATGGGATCCTTTTTTTTTTTCAACTTTTATTAGATATTTTCTTCATTTACATTTCAAGTGTTATCCAGAAAGTTCCCTATATCCTCCCCCCTCCCGGCCCTGCTCCCCTACCCACCCGCTCCCACCCCTTGGCCCCAGCGTTCCCCTGTATTGGGGCATATAAAGTCTGCATAACCAACGGGCCTCTCTTCCCACTGATGGCCAACCAGGCCATCCACTTCTATATATGCAGCTAGAGACACGAGCCCAGGGGGTACTAGTTAGTTCATGGTTATTCTTCCACCTATAGGGTTGAAGACCCCTTCAGCTCCTTGGGTACTTTCTCTAGCTCCTTCTTCCTTGGGAACCCTGTGTTCCATCTAATAGCTGACCGTGAGCTTCCACCTCCAT
>LR753471.1:165670-239725 GCA_902729485.2 Mus minutoides
TGTGGTGGGTGAGTTTGGATCTGGTGATGCCAAGTACCCTTGGATTCTGTTGCTTCTGTTCTTATGCTTGCCTCCTGCCATCTCTTCCTGAGGAGACCTGGCGATGGTGCAGACCAGAAAGGACCCACTGTTCTGTGGGCAACTGCTGACCCACTGCTCCTAGAACCACCACTGCACTCTGCTCACGAGTAACCCCGATTCGATCTTACAGTCCTGGGGTATTCGAAGCACAGGGCAGGCCCTAGGTGCGACCGCTGGGTTCAGAGGAAAGATGGTGGGGTGGGTGGTGCTCTGGCTGGGAGGGGCCCAGCCTCCGGTGGGGCGGGAGTTCTCAGATCCCACCCCTGCAGGCAACTGCTGGCCCATTGCTCCCTAAACCACTGCTGCACTCCACTCAGGCGTAAACTGATGCGATCTTAAAGTCCTGGGGTATGCGAAGCACAGGGCAGGCCCTAGGTGTGTCCGCTGGGCTCAGAGGAAAGATGGCGGGCGAGGATTTTCTTAGGCATGGTTGTGTTTGATATTCATGGCATCCCTGCTATGGACTCTCTTTGTAAATTTTGTAAACTTAGTATACTTAATATATTTTGTATACTTTATAAACTTTGTAAAATCTCAAGGCATGAAAGAGGCCAGACCACCACACGAGGCACTCCAGCAGCAAGGCCCCTCCCCTAGACCTCCCTAACTTCCACAAAAGTGTTTTCAGCACCAATATGACCCTTTCCAGATTGTACTAACTTTAGGTGAAAAGTCTGAACAAGATACCACCAATCCCTGAGTATGAAAACCCACGAATTTCTGAGATTCTCCCAAATTCAGGACTTGAAATTTCACCAATCCTCATACTGGAATTCTCTTCCCAAGAAAATCCCAGCAACACACCCTCACCCACCCCTCACCACCCATATGCCCACCTCCCCACCCCCCATACCAAATCATATCCAAAGGCTGTGTCTGGTTGGTTCCCTGAAGTCTGATCCTGGAAGCAGAAGCAGCCACACCCGGGTTCACCCCTCCACACCCTGAACCCTCCCAAATCTCTTAGGTAAGGTTTGCTGTCAGGTGTGACTCTCTCATCAGAAGAAACTAAGAAGCAATTAAGAGAAGAAAAGAATAAATGGAGAAGTGGAGCAAGGCTGAAGTTTCTAAACCCCTCAGTTTAGCTGGAAATAGTCTCCCTTGGAAGCTACAACACCTCTGCTGAGGAGGCTTCCCTCTCAGAGCTGTGTGGTTCCTGGACTTCCAAGCCCCAGGATACCTTCTCATCTGAGCAGGAAGCCCAACATACTAGTTGGTCATTCACTAGGGATGCTGCATTTGGACAAAAATATTAGAAATTATGGATCTTGTTTCGTGGGTAAAAGTTTTGATATTTAAGCATGATGATCTGAATTTATATCTTCAGCAACATGTGAAAAATGGGTCACAGTAGCTTATAAATGTACCCCAGAACTTGGGAGGCAAAGACAGGCAGATCCTTGGGGCTCTCTAGCTATCCAGTCTTGCCAATTAGTGAATTCTAGGTGTAGTTCAAAAAAAGAGGGGGGCACAATATGCAACGTTAACTTCTATTCTCTATATGCAGGACATATACACACATGTATATTGCATTGGCATACTTATAAAGACCAAATACACACAAAAAATTGAATATTAATAGGATTCTATTTTTCATTAATTATTTATACTTCAAATCTTGTTCCCTTTCTGGTCCTGCTTCATGACACTGGCCACCCCATTCTGCCTCCACTTTGCCTCTAATAGGGTGCTCCTCCACCTACTCCCACCTCACCCCTCTAGCATCCCCCTTCTCTGGGGCTTTGAGCATCTACAGGACCAAGTACATCCCTTCCCACTGACACCAGTCAAGGTCCTCTGCTACATATATAGGGTGGTGGGGTGGAGAACAAACCAGCACATAATGCTCTTTGGTTGGTGGCTTAGTTTCTGGAAACTCTGTGGTTAGTTGATACTGTTGTTCTTCCTTTGGGGTTGCAATTTCCTTCAGTTCCTTCAGTCTTTCCCCTAACTCTTCCATAGGGATCCTAGGACTCAGTCCAATCATTGGCTGTAAGTATCTGCATCTGTCTCAGTCAAGTGCTGGTAGAGCCTCTCAGAGGACAGCCATGCCAGGCTCCTGTCTGCAAGCACATCTTGGCATCAGCAATAGTGTAGGGGTTTAGTGTCTGTGCACGGTATGGATCCCAAGGTGAGGCAGTCTCTGGATAGCCTCTCTTCCAGCCTTTGCTACATTTTTTGTCCCTGCATTTTCTTTAGACAGGAACAATTCTGGATCAAAATTTTTGAGATGGGTGGGTAGCCCCATCCCTCATCTGGGGCCATGTCTATCGACTAGAAGTGGTTTCTTCGGGTTCCATCTCCCCACTGTTGGGCATTTCGGCTAATGTCATTACCATTGGGTACTGGGAGCCTCTCACAACACTTGTGTCTGGTGATTTCTAGTGATCCTCCCTGGCCCTGACCCCACAGTGCTGCATACTTCTATTCATTCTCCTGGCCTCTGGGCTTCTCTCCTGTCTCCCCTCCCCCTACCTGATCATGCCCCCTTGTTTTTCCTCCTTCTCCCATTTCCCACCCAGATCCTTCCATGCCTCTGCCTGTGATTATTTTGTTCCCCCTTCAAAGTGGAATAGAAGTATCCATACTTGTGCCTTCCTTTTTGTTAAGATCCATAGGGTCTGTGAGTTGTATCATGGGTATTCTACTTTTTAGGTACTATCCATTTATCAGTGAGTACATACGATGTATATCCTTTGGATCTGAATCCTCATTCAGGATGATATTTTATAGTCCATCCCGTTTACCTGCAAAATTTGTTATGTCCTCATTTTTAATAGATGAGCAATATTCCATTGTATAAATATATCACATTTTCTGTGTCCATTCTTTGATTGAAGGACATCTGGGTTGTTTCCAGCTTCTGGCTATTATAAATAAAGCTGCTATGAATATAGTGGATCATGTGTCCTTATGATATGGTAGAACATCTTTTGAGTATATGCCCATGAGTGGTATAGCTGGGTATTCAGGTAGAGCTATTTCCAATTTTCTGAGGTACTGCCAACATGATTAACAGAGTAAATGTACCAGTTTTCAATCCCACCAGCAATGGACTCCAGGGATGCAGGGATGGTTCAATATACAGAAATCCATCAACATAATCCACTATATAAGCACACTCAAAGGAAAAAAAATCATGTGATCATCTTATTAGATGCTTTAAAAGCCATTGACAAAATACAATATCCCTTTATGTTAAAATTTTTGGAGAACTCAGGAATTCAAAGCACCTACTTAAATATAGTAAAAGCAATATACAGCAAACCAACAACAAACATCAAATTAAATGGAGAGGAACTTGAAGCAATCCCACTAAAATCAGGGACAAGACAGTCTGACCACTCTCTCCCTATTTACTCAATATAGTTTTCAAAGTTCTAGCTAGAACAACTAGACAACAAAAGGAAGTCAAAGGAATAAAAATGAAAAGGAAGAAGTCAAGGTATCTCTATTTGCAGATGTTATGATAGTATACATAAGTGACCCCCAAAATTCTACCCGAGCTGATAAACAACTTCAGCAAAGTGACTGGGTGTAAAATTAACTCAAACAAATCAATAGCCTTCCTCTGTATGAAGGATAAACAGGCTGAGAAAGAAATTAGAGAAACAAAAACCTTCACAATAGTCACAAATAATATAAAATATCTTGGTGTATCTCTAACCAAGCTAGTGAAAGATCTGTATGACAAGTACTTCAAGTCCCTGAAGAAAAAACCAAACATCTCAGAAGATGGAAATGTCTCCCATGCTCATGGATTGGTAAAATTAACATAGTAAAAATAGCCATTTTACCAAAAGTAATCTACAGATTCAATGTAATCTCCATCAAAATCCCCACTCAATTCTTCACAAAGTTAATGGAATTCTTATACCAATTTATTTCAGAATACTCATTCTCTTGAGGTAGAAATGAAGTTAGATCCTTTGTAGAGACCAATACTTGGTAGATTTCAATAAAAACAGATACTGCATCAATAACTTACACAATAGGGTTTAACAGGAGTTTATTTTTTAGATGATGCTGTTGAAGCCTATGCATTTGTTTGAGCTATATTTACCACACTGTCTTGCAGAAATAGTCTCCGGTGGAAGATGAACACTACAATTAAAATATCAGTTGTATGTTACAAAAAGAAATGAACTAAATGAAAGAGTTTACTCTTCTGAATAAATATTGAAAGTAATATTTCTATGCCGAAGTAATGACCTTGATCTCATAGAAGAATGACACAGTTATCAGCTCTTTTGTTATATTTTTATTTCACTTTTGTTTGTTGCCTCACAAAGATGTAGCTTTGATTTATGACTGCATTGTAAAACATTGAGTCAGGAAATCCTTAGGACATGGATATCCCTCTGAGAGCATTTTACAGTTCTTTATGTCCTAAGCTACAATGTATGGGGACCTAAACTCTAGGAAATAGCTTTGATCATTGCCTCCCACTTTCCAAAGCCCAGCAAGGCACAGTTCAAACCACGTGTTGCCTGAATGGCACTGCTAATTACTTCTATTACCTTAATGGCCAGAGAATCCTGGATAATACATTTTAAACTTCTGAAAATGGTACTATATTAGCTTTGATGCTGTCAGAATGGAATCTCTCTATCAAAATTTCAAGAGTTGGAAGATTAATTATATTTGTACAACCCCCCCCCCCTTAACCAGTCACTAACAAACTGTGGATGTGCATAGGGTCTTATTTGTGAAATAATTTGAGGTTATTATCTCAAATGGTGTGCTGCTAATTTTGTTGTAATAATGTGCTGACTTCAATACTTCTACTCCAACTCTCAGGGTTCGGATTACTTTAAAATCATTTGAAAATAAAACCAAATATTGTTTAACTGATAGATTAACCTTTACAGTGCTAATGAGATTCCTAATGAACAAACCCACCTCCTTGTATTTTGTTAGACTTTGTGAAAACAAAAACCAGAATTAATTGACAATATAATGGAGACTAGCAGAACTACACCAGAGTGGTGTTTCTTCATTCTTCTTCTTCTTTTTTTTTTTTTTCTTTCAGAATTAAAGTTAGACCATAGATTTTGTGTGTAATCCCTAGGACCTCTCTTAGAGCTTGGCCAGAGTAGGCAGTCCCTTGCTAAGTCATTTGGGCAATTGACTAAACTTGACTGCATTGGTATCAATTGTAGGTATATTATTGTATTCATTTTACTAAAGGGCACGTCACATTTTTTCCTCCAGGAATTTTTAGAAAGTGGTTAAAAATAACCTTTCAGAAAGGTTATATTACTGCTGAGGCCTCGCCAAACCTTTTGGATGGAAATCTACATCCATCATACTCAGATCTGTCAAACTAAGTCTAGTGAGGAGTTCAGTAGACATAAAGTTGAATTCAAATGTCACTGTGCCATGTTTCATAAAAAACTGGCCGGCCAAAGTGACCTTTGCATGCCAACATTCCATTTTATAGTTTGAAAGGTAAGAAAAAGCTGGTCTACAAAATTATGCTGCTTCAGGACTACTAGAGAGCCATGGCAGATACAAATTTGAATTCTGAAATTATAAGCTTTGGGTAAAGTTGAACATGAATGTAATCACTGTAATTTTCATTAAGGTATTAAACAAAAAGTTTCCTTTAGGGCTGAGTAATATATACTCTCAGTTAAAATATACATGGGTTTATCAGTAAGAGATATAAAGCCTTTGAAGGTGTTTACTCAGTACATATTTCTTTAAAAGAGCCTGCTTTTCCTGTGACTATTAACTTTCCCAAGATTATCACTTAACTCTGGAAAAATTCCATAACAAAATTGGCAATTATTACGAGTTATTAAAGGTAAGTAGCAATGAAGAAAGTTCACTCATGTAAGAATGAAATCATCATATGCAGAATCTAAATGTAAATTACTGGAAGACTACCTGTTGCATTTTTGTTTACTTGCAAATGAAACAAAAGAATAAGCTAAACTATTTTTTTCTTATAGGACACATGAAAAAAATAGCAGTATCAACGAAGCATTCTATACATTGTATGCATGGTTATTTATAGGCAGCCTCTAAATGTGTACAATAGAACCAAGGACTCCTTTAGCCAGTCACTCTACATAGAAAAGCTGAATTGTTTTTTGTAGTAATCTCAATTTTTTGAAAAAAAGATTTTTTTCATGTGATCTATTCTGATCGTGGTTTCTTTCCTCTCCTCCTCTCCTCAGATCATCTGCACATCTCCACACATTCAAATCCATGTCCTTTGCCTCTGATCAGAAAATAGACAATTAAAACAGACACAAAAAAGAATGAGACAAAGCAAAAAAACACGGGGGAAAAACAATCAAGAAAAAGCACAAGAAATACAGTCACACATTTGCACACTCAAAAATCCCATAAAAACACAAAATACAAAAAACAATATATAAAGAAAGGTGCTTTTTTTAAAAAAGATTTATTTTATTTATTATATGTAAGTACACTGTAGCTGTCTTCAGACACTCAAGAAGAGGGAGCCAGATCTTGTTACGGATGGTTGTGAGCCACCATGTGGTTGCTGGGATTTGAACTTATCACCTTCGGAAGAGCAGTCGGGTGCTCTTACCCGCTGAGCCATCTCACCAGCTCCTGAAAGGTGCTTTGTTAATTGTTTTCATAATATTTTTTAAAATTTTCATTATTTTTATTTATTTTTTCACATTCCAGTCATTACCCTCTCCAGGTCTGTCCTCCCATAGTTCCTCATATTATTCCTCCTCCTACCTGTCTCCAAGAGGATTCCTCCCCACTTCCTACCGCAGCCCCCAGCCCTGCCAAGCATCGCCACTTGCTGGGGCCTCAAGTCTCTGAGGGTTAGGTGCATCTTCTCTCACTGAGGCAATCCTCTGCTGTATACATATCCGGGCCTTAGACCAGCTAGTGTATGCTGCCTGGTTGGTGGTCCAGTGTCTGAAGATCTGGGGGTCCAGGTTAGTTGATATTGCTGGTCTTCCTATGGGGTCACCCTCCTCCTCATCTTCTTCCAGCCTTTCCCTAATTTAACAACAACAGCAGTTGATTATTTTCAAATTTCATGTTATTAACCTCAATCAACCTCACTTTCCAATCCTCCCAGGTCTGCCCCACCATCCTTAGTGTCTCCCCACTGACACACACACACACACACACACACACACACACACACACACACACACAGAGATAGATAGAGATATAGATAGATAGATAGATAGAGAGAGAGAGAGAGAGAGAGAGAGAGAGAGAGAGAGAGAGAAAGACACCACCCAAAAAATGAAAAGAAAAAAGAAAAGGAAAGGAAAATAAAATATATAGTGGAAATTGTGTTACCCATATATTCATCAGAGCATGGTCAAACTTGCAGTGACTAATCCCTTAAAGAAAATTGAGTCCTTCTCCACCTGCACTTCTACCAGAAATGATCAATTTTGTAGGTCTACACTTTAGCATACTTATCACAATTTTTAAGAGTTCTCTTTGAGTGCTTTCTGTCTAATTTGTTACTTTTTCTGGGGGACTGCCAGTAGGGGTAGTCACAGAAGCCATCTAAGTCCCTATTTCTCAACTGTGAGTTCACATTCATCAATATCATGGCAAAAGTAGCTTTCTTGACCTTTACCATCAGTGGGAGCATGGATCATGGACTTATGTATTATTTCTGGAGCAGCACGGACCATGAACATGTATATAGTATAGGGTGTCAGCCCGTGTTGCTGACCTTAGCATAGTCTCTGGTGGCAATACAAATCATGGACATCAACATAGCCCTCTTTTGCTATAGTATGGGTCACAGGCACCATCACAGCTCTCAGTAGCAACACAGGCTGAGGACATCAACACCACCTCATGTGGCAGCCTAGGCTACTCATATCAATATGGCACTTAAAAATACTAGTGAAAGACATGAAGCTAAATTAGCAGATCCATCTTATGGTTTATAAACCAATGCCCACAAGCTTGTCTTGTTGAATACTAGATAGTATCTACATGGTGGAGTCATGTTGCCAATTCTGTTTGGATTCCCTACTCTTTCCTCTGTATTCTCTTTCTAAGTAATTTATCCAAGTTTTTGGCCTACTATATGTTCTAAATGCTTATAATATCCTGGAGCATAACTCTCAATTATATTACTACTTAATGTGAAGAATAAATTTCTATCATATATATAAAATTTGTTTTAGTCAGTGTTCCAGTGCTGTGAGAAAGCACCATGACCATGGCAAGTCTTAACAACAACAACAACAAACAAACAAACAAAACTTAATTGGGCTTGATTACTGTTTCAATAGTTTAGTCCATTTTAATAATATCAAGAAGCATGGTAGCATGCAGGTAGACATGATGCTGGAGAAGCAGCTGAGAGTTCTACACCCAGATCACCTATGCAGCAAGAGGGAGCTATTGTATCTGGCCTATGCGTTTTTTTGTTTGTTTGTTTGTTTGTTTTTTACATGAAAGTTAATTTTATTGAAATATTTACATAAAATAAAATGAATTTAAGTTTTAAATTTTTAAAATTTAGTATAGGTAATCATTATCAAAATCAAGAATGACAATGGATGATCAATTATCACAGCAGATTGAGGTTTTGTGAGGTTTTTTTCCCCATTCATTTTTTTTAGTTGAATTTTATTTTATTTTTTCACTTATTTACTTTACATCACACTCACTGACTCCCTCCTGTCACTCCTTCTCACAATCCTCCCACCATCCCTGCTCCCCTTCTCTGAGCTGGTGGGCCCCACCTCTGGGTATCTGCCCACCCTGGCACATCAAGTCTCTGCAAAGCTAGATGCTTCCTCTCCCATTGAGGCTAGACAAGACAGTCCAGCTCAAAGAACATATCCCACATATAGGAAGCAGCTTTTAGGATAGCCCCCATTCCAGTTGTTCCAGACCTACATGAAGACCAGGCTGGACATCTGCTACATATGTGCTTAGGTCCAGGCAGTGCATGGTCTTTGATTGGTGGTTCAGACTCTGAGAGCACCAAGTGTCCAGGTTAGTTGACTCTGTTAGTCTTCCTGTGAAGTTCCTATCCCTTCCAGGGCCTGCAATCCTTCTCCTTATTCACACATAAGAGTCCCCAAGCTCCATTCACTGTTGGCTCAGGGTGTCTGTATCTGTCTGATCCGCTGCTGGGTGGAGCCTCTCAAAGGACAACTTGCTCCTGTCTGCAAGCATAACAAAGTATCATTAGTAGTGTTAGTGAGTGGTGCTTTCCCATGGGATGGGTTTCAAGTTGGGCCATTTATTGGTTGGCCATTCCCTCAGTTCTGCTTTATCCCCTGTGCCTGCATTTTTTGTAGCCATGATAAATTTTAGGTTGAATTTTTTTAGGTTTGTTGGTGTCTCTATTATTCTACTAGCATTCATGCCTGATTACAAGAGGTTGGCCTAGGCTTCTCTTAAACCTCAAAGCCCACTACTAGTGTCATGCTTCCTTCAACAAGGCCACATCTACCCCAATAAAGTCAAATCTCTTATCTTTTTACATGTTGCCACTTCATGATGACTAAGCATTCAAATATATAAGCATATACAGCCAATTTTTATTCAAATCATGACATTCTACTCTTTGGACCACATAGGCTAGTAGACATATAATAAAAAAATGCATTTAGTTCAACTTCAAAAGTCCCCATAGACTATAACAGTCTCAACACTTTACTAGTCCAAACATCATAGTCCCTGATACTCATGGCAATCCCTTAAATATAACCCCTTCAAAAATAAAAATTTAAATGAAGATCATGTATCACATACTTTTAATATACAATGCTCAGAATCTATATTACCATTCCAAAGGGAAGAAAGGGAGCATAGTGGAGAAATACTGGACCAATAAGCAAGATATAAAACCAACAGGGCAAACTCCAAACTTTGCTTCTACATGTCTGATTGTCAACATGTTCTTCATGTTTCCAACTCCTTTCAGCTTTGTTGATTGCAGCACACTTATCTCTTCCGGGCTGATTCCACAGCTGCTTTGTAGCTTTCTGTGGCATGTATCCCACGACTTGGGGTCTCCAAGGCAACCCAGATTTCACACCCACAGCTTCAGGTAATGTCCTCTGGGCCTCCATAGAGAGATACCCCTGACAGATGCCAGGTCTCAGCAACTATTTTTTTTTTTAAGTGCAGAGGGAGAGTCCATAGTCCCTTTTTTTGTATCTTTGACTCTAAAGCCATAACCATGTAGCGAGGCTGCCAAGTTCTATTGCTTGCTGGGGTTGAAACATGTTCTTGTTATATTATATCTACAATACCTTTTTGGTGTTGATTATTTCCTTCATTGCTTCAGATTTTCTTTAATTCCTTTTCACAATTGAGGAGCTTAGCTGGGTGGGTTCTTTACAGGAGATTGTCACTTCCTTTATTCCATTTAGCAACAGGCTTTCTTCTAAACATTTTATCTCTTTGAACACTGGATTTAGGTCCGTTATACTTCTTGGTGCTCAATTTCTCCTCAAACTGTACAATTCGTTTTTTTTTTTTTTTTTTTTTTGCCCTGCTTACTCCATCTTATTACAGATCAACATAAGAGTGATCACTAAAAACTCTAAGACATAGTCAATAGTAGGGTGTCTTGAAATCTCCTCTGCATATGCTATTGATCCCAAACTCTTCAATTTAGCCTTAGACAGATGTTTTTAGACAAAGATAGGAAGCAACCACATTTTTCACCAAAAATCACAAGAATATTCTCTAGGACATTTACTAATATTCTCTCTGAAAATTTCTGAGACAGACTCTTATAATCTACATTGCTTTCAGCATTATTGTCTTCAATGTTCCCACTAGTATGGCCCATTAAACCCTGCTTAAATCATTTAACTACTTTCCTGAAGAAGGAAGAATAAGTGTGGTAGTGTGAATAGAAATGGCCCCAGCAGGCTCATTTATTTGAATGCTTGGTCACTAGGGAGTGGTGCTACTTGAGATGGATTATAAGGGGTGCTCTTGTTGGGGGAAGTGTATCACTGAGGGTGGGTTTTAAATTCAGAAGCCCAAACAAGGACCAATGATTATCTTTCTTTTTGATGCCCATGGATACAGATGTAGAATACTGCTCCAGTACTATGTCTGCCTGCATGCTGCCAAGCTGATAATGAATTAAACCTCTGAGACTGTAAGCAAGCCCCAATTGAATGCTTTGTTTTATAATAGTTGTGGTTTTCATGGTATCTGTTCACAACAAAAGCACGCTAGGAGAGACAAAGTGTCACTAGGCCTAGCTTAAGCTTTTTAAACCACAAAGCCCACTCCCAGTGATATATTTTATCCAAGAAGGTCACATTTATCCCAACAAGACTACCCATCTCCTAATATTTCTAAATAGTGCCAAAAATTGAAATATATGAGCCTATGGGAGCTATTCTTATCCAAACCATAAATGTCATAGGATACATGAACTTATTCTTTGTTCTATGGATCTTTATTTTCAATTTCAAATGCACTTTACATGAGTTAGAAACGTTTATAAAGATAATTATAGATGTCTATGAACAGAAATGTGTATCTATTATTTCATGCAGACTCTCACCTGAAACCTGAGGTCCCTTGAGGCTAGACTTTTTACTTCATGGTAGATAATCAAAATTTATGTTGGCTTTTGCCTCCTAAAATTTTTGATGGTAGAAAAAAATACAGAAAATGTAGAATAGTTAATGGATTTTGGTGATAAAGTATTTGATATTATCCAATGCATTGATATTAAATAGCTATTTATTTTAAGGCTCAGTAAAAAAAAAAAACAATTAGTTTGATAAAAAAAGGGATTAAAATATTTAGTGGAGCATGAATATATATTTCAGATAGTAGAGTATCTAAGGATTTCTGGCTATTTTTATTCAGTTTTAACTGGACCTCTTACATAAGAAAAAAGCATAGCACTTTTATGTAACAAATATCATATCACTATACACAGTGGTATTTTTCATCTTTAAGTTCTGATAATAAACAGAAATATATTTCTTTTCAGAGAGCTTTCTGAGGCAAACACGGTCCTATGCATGGTGGAGCTGATCTTTATTTATATTAACAGATATCACTGGATAGTGATTTTCACATTTGTTACAACAATGACGTGCTCAAGAGCCTTAATGTTTAAGCTATATTCAGTGGGATTGCTACGAGGGAGAAAGTGAGAAGAAGAGAAACAGCTCTTAGCCCTCATTCTTATTTCCTTTCCCAGGAGCCTGTGACAAATTTGGGATCTCGATCTTGGAAAATTCAGGCTGAGAGTCGCTGCATGTTCCTTCATGTATTTTAACCACTGAATGCATCAAAAACTGGAACATGAAACCTCTTATCTACCTTCATTATGTAAGCTTGTTTTCTCCTCTTCCAGTTTCCCTGGCGTGTGAGTTGAACCAAAGTCTGTATTAAAATAATGGTCAGCTTGGATTTGTGAGTACTTTATGCAAGAAAAGAGAAGCTCGGCGATGCAGGCAGCTTCCCAGACCATAAACAGAGTGATAGATGAAAGTCCCTCTTTGTTTGCTCCCACTAGCTTTTTCATTTCATTCAATCTATAACCTGTTGGGCTGAGAGATGAAACCTTATTATTAGGATCTAAGTGTGAGAATCCCAGCATCTGTAGCCAGGAAGTCTTGACAGAATCTCTTCATAGAGGGCAATTTGTTTGATAATGAATGTTATCCATTTAAATGGACAGCCAAGTTTAAAGAGAGCAACAACCCAGAAACTTATACCTAACAATATCATTGCCCTGATATTTTACAAATGACTCTTGAGCACATCCTTAGTGTTACACCAGTGCCTCTTCCCTTATAAATCATGAGACCTTTTCTCTGTGGAACAAGAAAGAAAGGCAAGACTTTTCTACCATTGTCATGGAGATTCAGGAGCTTCATGGAGAAAAGCCATATGGGGCAGCATGGAGCTGTCAGCTTCTGCACTGCAGAAAACACAGGAGATTATTTTTATTGGAAGGCAATAAAGTCCAAATACTATGATTACAGACCTTCTCCCTGCCTCTTTTCCAGCTTTCATTATTACTGCACAGCAGCCTCAGCAATTGTATTTGTCAACACTGTAGGGATAACTCTGCAACCTGTTGGTCGACTTAGTAAATTGGGATTTGCCTTGTGAATACTGATGTTTTGGAGAGCTCTGTCCTGGCAGCTTGGGAAAAGCCTGCCATTCAGAATGACATTTTATTCTGTGTATTGTGATTAGTTTTGCCGCAGAGTTTAAAACGTGTAATTGCTTTTGTAGTCTGAAGAAGAAAGAGGTGCTAAGCTACATTTAGAGATGCATTTATAATTGTTTAGGGATGTTAAAAAATGGAGAGATTTCAGAGATAGTACATAGATTTAAATAAATGAGGTTGTTTATTGGGAAACTTCGATAAAAGGTTTTGCACTAGTGGAAATGTCACAACTTAAAAAGTACATTTGTTTCAAAGTATAAAAAAAACAAAAACAAAAACAAAAAACAAAACAAAACAAAACAAAAAACCACAACAAAACCAGGGTCTGGTCAATTGATTACCTGGAAAAATTCAGACCCTGATCCAAGTGAATAATTCATGGATATAGAATGTTACAAATCAGAGTTGATGATTCATTTATGTTAAATAGTAATATAATATATAACCATAATATATAACCATTACTTTGTTCTAAAAACTGAAACAGAAGATTCAACTGTGCATTAAAAGAAGAAAAATCCCAGGTAATTAGTCTTTTGTTTTTGTTTTTCTGTTTGTCTTGTTTTTAGAGCAAAGCAGAGAATTGGGGAGAAGACAGGACTTATCCTTTTATTTTTTTTTTAATTCATAAATTTAGTACATATCCCAGCCACTGTATACAGGGTACTGTTTTAGACATTGGGGTAAAGATGTCAGCAAAAAGGTCCTTGTTTCAAGAACTATGTATTCTAGAGAAAAGAGGAAAGCATGAAGTTTGTAGGTATATAGACAGAACAGGAAAAAATATGACCAAGTAGGATATCTCAGCCATAGAAAGACAAACCCAGTGTGTTCTATTTCATATGTGACCCCTACCTTCAAGTGTTTGTTATGTGTATTTAACTTGAAGGAATAAGTAGAAACTGTAAAGTAGAATGGGACCTTGAAGAGGCATGTCAAGGAAGGAAGATAGTACATTATAGGCAAAGTGAAAAAGTAGTGAAGAGAAACAAACACTGAGTTAAAAAGGCCTAAGTAGAGATAGGTGTGGCAGTATTAACACCAATTGCTTAAGAATACAGTACTTCAAAGGATCTTCACCAATCCTAAATCAGATAGGGGACTGATATCCAATATATATAAAGAACTCAAGAAGGTGGACACCAGAAAATCAAATATCCCCATTAAAAAGTGGGGCACAGAGTTAAACAAAGAATTCTCAACTGAGGAATATCGAATGGCTGNAAAAAAAAAAAAAAAAAAAAAAAAAAAAAAAAAAAAAAAAAAAAAAAAAAAAAAAAAAAAGAATACAGTACTTCGTCAAATCAGTTCCCATCATTTGAAACAATGTAGTAGGCTTTACATTGCCTCAGTTTCTTCTCTATGAAACACGGTTGTAATGCCTTACTTAATTGGATTTATGAAGAAAATGTCTGGAAACTAGTATGACTCTATTTTACTTACATCTCTTGGCCTTTAAATTGGTGCCTGAGGACACATGTAATGGGAAAACAGGGTATTTCTTTTTTTCAGTTTTATATTGGATATTTTATTTATTTAAATTTCAAATGTTATTCCCCTTCCAAATTTCCCATCCACAAACTCCCATCCACTCCTCCCTCCAACCTGCCTCTATGAGGGTGCTCTCCCTCCCTCCCTCCCTCCCACCCATCCACCCACCCACCCACTCCTGCCTTAGCACCCTAGTGTTCCCCTTTCCTGGGTCATCAAACCTCCACAGGACCAAGGTGTTCCCCTCCCAGTGATGCCAGATAAGGCAATCTTCTGCTACATGTCCATCTGGAGCCATATTATTTTGAAGTTTATAAGAAATAAAGGTTGCATTTTCATTGGCAGTGTGGCTATTCCTTAGATTAAAGGTACACTGTTGAAGCTACCACTTCACAGAAGCCCTAGCACTGTCTCACTTTTATTTCTACCATATATACTTTTGATGATCATACCTGATTTATTTCATCCAATATTAAGAGCTATGTTATCCTCATAGATGGAGTTTATATATCTTTCAATATGAACATTTAATGTAGAATGTTTTTATTAAAACAAAACCAGACTATTCTTGGTCTAGGTCCTACCTCCCCATTTTTAACAGCTGAAATAATTGTTAGCAGAAGTTGCTGCACCACAAATTCTCCTTTCATGTGTCTCACCTATGGTAAGATAAAGAAAAAAAAATCTTATAATTACATTTGGTAATTTAGGGTCATTATTTTTGTTTGGAAGATTTTCTTTATTCTAAAGTGATATTCCAGGTCAAGGAGTCATCTTGTCAGAGAAGCAGTGTAATAAAGTGGGAGTTGAATTAAAAGAGGTTAGATTACCTTTGGTTGTAGATACCACAAGGCTTTCCTTGCTAGCTTAAACACACTATCAGTAACACTTGCTTAAAACAACCATTTTAAACATGTCAAGAACCTATCTGAAAAGCTGTGTCTAATTAAAGCAGGCGATTTTCCTAATAATGCTAAGGTTCATTAAATAATGATATTTTTTTTTAAACAAAATCTCAGTTGTTCAATTTTAGCAATGAAGACTTGGGAACCAGATGGAGCGAATGCCTGCTAGCTCAGAGAGGGAGAGTTTGCCTTGCCTTTTGACCTATGGTTGACTTTATTTAATCAATCCTATTTAAAATAAGCGCAAACCTCTTAGATTAAAGGTATGTTAGTATTGAGCCACACCACAAAACTTAGAAAACTAGGTTTTTCCAGTAAATAACACAATCTTGGAGGGTCACAGTGTGATAAAATATTCTGCAACACAATGATGCTAGGGTAGGTGAAATATTACCTAGATGAACTAGAAGGGTGTCAGAAAATGAACTTGAGAACCAGTTAGTCCTGGAGACTTTCCATGGCAGTGAGAAATTTCTTGATGATTGTATTTCCAGGTTTGTTTTTTTTTTTTAAGTTGGTGAATATAATGCAAAAATTCAAAATTATCTTTAGATATATTTGCAAATATGACTGTTCAGGTGCTACTCAGTCTGTGCATTGTTTTCCTTTGGTGTTTGGAGGCCATACTGAACACAAAACTTTGTAGGAAAATACCATCCAGCAAGGAAGGTTTTGCTCCTAACTGTTGAATCTGGAAGTGTAAAGTTAGGAAGACACAGGGCACAATGTTCTGCTCATGAATGTCTGTACATTAGAGAGTTATATTAATATTTCAGCTAAGCCACAGTTTTCTAGCAGGTTTTAAAATAAACCAGTGGCCAGATGGCAGAATTAGACAGGGCAAAACATTCATTTTCATCTAATTTTGTTATTGATAGGAGCAGACAGTATCTGTAGTCATTCCTATCTGGTTCTTGCTAAATCTGACTAAAGAGTATTATTTTGATGCATTTCATTTCAAATTTAATTAATTGATGTTCTTGGAAAGCACACATTCTAGCTACTTAGATCTAGGTTTTGTTCATGGAGCAAAGGAGAAATATTCCGATTTTTTTCCCCTTCCCAGTTACAAGACAAAATTCTCAAAGAAGCAAACAGTTGTCATCTCTGAGGAATGAAAATAGTAGGGGGGTAGTAATTTCTAGAGAATTTCATGTTGATGGCAATAAATTCATCAAATTTTGGGCCAACATTGTAACTGCTAGGAATTAATCCGAAGAATGAATTATGCATGTATAAAAAGATTTAACCACAAACAAATTCATGGTGATATTACTTTTAAATAAAAATAGAGAAAAGTGAAATGTCTTTTCATTCAATTCAGTTATTTATTCAAAGAATACACATTAAGACAAAGAAGGTTCAAGTTCTACTGTTCTGTTTGGTGATCAGTGATAGATTGAATCAAATGTTAATGAAAATTCACACAATAGTCTGCTATATAGCCATTAATAATATAGTACTTTGGAACACATAGGGTGGACCTTTTTATGTTAAGCTCTGTTTAAGTATATAAAATGAATTTATACATCTTTGTGTGAAGCAATCTGTCAGCTCATTAGGGTATGGATGTTGCCATGATTGTGTGTTGGCAGTTAAAAGGGAGCTAGCTTTGAAGAAATGAACCTTTGTATTGATCAACTGTAGCCCATGAGGTGTGTTCAGTGAGAATTTCATCACTGATTACTAGATTACTTAGTGTATGACACAGTATGGAGGATCAGGTTTGAAAGGAAAGAAGGAATAAGTTAGAAAAGGGTGGCTAGGGTAAAATTTGGGACATGACAGAAAAGTGATAGGTACATTCTATTAAGTGCTGAGGTGGCAGCTTAGTGGTAGCAATTGCCTGGCTGGGAAAAATGGGTGAATGAATGGATAGATATATGGATAAGTGAATGACTAAACATAAATACTGTATAAAGCTTCAAGGTTCATCCCAGCTATTATTTCATAAATGATAATAACATTAGATGCAATAATGGTATGGTGGAAGAACTTGATTGAGACTTTCCACTATCAGTAATTATATCATTAATTTAGTTTTAATATGTATATGTTGATGTGTGTAACTATATGGAATGTTAATAATTATTTGTGAGCTATAGATGTAGATATTTCATATAGCTTGATGATCACTTTTAAATTATAAAATGGGCATATGTATGTCTGTTTATTTACAGGTCTGTGTGAGGGGATGAATGAGAAATGGAGAGGGAGACAGAAATGAGAAACAAGAGAGAGAAAGAAAAGAGGAAAAAGAAAGAGGAGAGGAGATCACCAGATAGAGTGATGATAGATAGCTGTGATGGATGGCAAATAAAAACACTTGCCCAGTACATGATTCAATGAATACCAAGATGAAATTTTGCATTTCATGAGAGTGGAAAAGCATCCAGATCTGTGCCTTCCTTGTTGACTAGAAATACCCCTTTTCCTATTGTTGGGAGTCCAACATAAACCCCAACCTCAAGAGCTACATCATGTACTCAAAGGGCCTGGCACAGTCCCATGCAAGTTCTGTGGTTGCTACTTCAGTCTCTGTCAGCCCCTAAGAGCCCTGCTTAGTTGATTCTGTGGACTATGTCTTGACTGATTCTGAAACTTGTCTTGACTTCTTAGGGTCTATGGGGTGTATATATACAGCAAGCCAATAACCAACATCAAACTGAATGGAGAGCTACTAGAAGCAATCCCACTAAAATCAGGGACAAGACAAGGCTATCCATTCTCTCCTTATCTATTCCATATAGTTCTTGAAGTTCTAGCTACCAATAGCAATAAAAGTAAATAAAGGGATGAAAATTAGAAAGGATGAAGTCAAGGTATCACTATTTGTGGATGATATTATAGTATATGTAAGTGACCTTCAAAATTTTACCAGAGAACTCCTACAGCTGATAAACAACTTCAGCAAAGTTGTTGAATATTTAACTCAAATAATCAGTAACCTTCCTTCATACAAATGACAAATGGCTGAGAAAGAAATTAAGAAAGCAACACCGTTCACAATAGCCACAAGTAATATAAAATATCTTGTTTTAACTTTTACCAAGCAAGTGAAAGATCTGTATAAGTCCCTGAAGAAGTAAATTGAAGAAGACCTCAGGAGATGGAAAGATCTCTCATGCTCATAAACTGGTAGGATTAACACAGTGCAAATGACCATCTTACCAAAAATAATCAACAGTTCAATGAAATGCCCATCAAAATTCCAACACAATTCTTCACAGACATGGAAAGAGCAATTCTAAGCTTCATTTGGGAGGATTTAGGAGCCAGAGAGATCTAGGACATAGTCCACAGAATCAACTAAGCAGGGCTCTCAGGGGCTGACAGAGACTGAAGTAGCAACCACAGAACTTGCATGGGACTGTGCCAGGCCCTTTGAGTACATGATGTAGCTCTTGAGGTTGGGGTTTATGTTGAACTCCCAACAATAGGAAAAGGGGTGTTTCTAGTTTTTTGTTTTGTTTTATTTTGTTTTGTTTTTTCTGCTCATGGGACCTTTTCTCTCCTATTGGGTTGACTTATTCAGCCTTCATATGAGGATTTATGTCTAGTCTTGTTGCATCTTATTATACTGTGGTTGACATCACTGGGAGTTTTGCTCTTTTTTGAAGGTAAACAAAGGAGCAGTGAGTGGATCTTGGGGAGAGAGGAGGTAGGGAGGTCTGGAGGAAGGGGATGGGGACTAGGCTGCAATCAGGATGCATTGAACAAGACAAGAATAAATAAAAAGGGGGGAAGAAATGAGTCCTAGCCCAAGTTATGAATACAAGATCCATACTATGTCTAGAAGTTCTTATTATAGCAGTTATTCAGGCCTTTTGATAAGATAATGTCTCATGTCACCCAGACTGGCTTTAAAGACTGTACATAAATAAGGCAGGCCTTGAACTCCTCATCCTCCTGCTTTGGTCTATTTAATGCTGGAATTACAACATTGTCCAGAAGTTCTACACTTTAAACAAAAAGAAAAAGGAAATTCAAAATATATTTATAGCATGAAGACATCTTACTTGGGGATTGACATTTAGAATCTTATTCTCCTTAGAAGGTACATATTTGAGCCACTCACATTTAACTTTGTACATTTAACTTTGGCTTGTATGAACTCCCCTTTATGGGTAAACTGATGCCTCTAGTAACTGTCAGGTGTGAGAAGAGCTATATGATAAGTTGAGAGTCCAGCAGGCAGTCTGTGACACCACATTGTTAGATAGCCTCTTTTATGCCATTTTCCACGAAAATCGTTGTCTTCACAGCCCCTTAGCAGCATCGGGAAAGAAGCATGCTGCAGCGAAGAAAACTAATTGTAAAGATGAATGGGGCTGATGCAAGGATCCATCACTGTGGAACTGAGCACTTACTTCATCAGATTTGAGTTACTTGCAGACGATACTCTTTCCTAGCATAGTCTTGGAATCAGAGTGTAGGGTTTTGTTTTTGTTTTTGTTTTTTTGTTTTTTACAAAAGATAAATATTTGTATTCAAAATTGTTTATCTTTCTTCATTCATTAGAAGCTCTGTGCCATTTAGTTACAAGCCTGGTATTTTATCTTAGGTAAGTCTCATTCCTTCCTTACAGAATAGCTTAATTCAGGATAGTTTCATAACTTCCAGGCCAGCGAATGCTCTTGAGACTCTGCACAACAGGCTTAAGTTATATGTGAATGCAAGTTCTTGGCTGATAGCCCATTAACAAAACCCAGCAGTATGGAGATTCTCAACCACTAAAGCTAACCATCACATTTCTTTGGTTTCTACAAGATCAGTTGGTATGTTCTGCTAGCTGTGAATGAAGAAGACAAAGGAGATCATATATCTTTTCACATAGAAGAAAGAAACAGTGTCAATGGCAATAGAGGACATAAATAGCTATCAAGGGACTTAAGGACCAATTTTCTAGCAACCTGAGCTGTATGGAGGAGGATGTATTCTCTTCAATGTTACTCTTATAGTCAGAAACATCTTATACTATGCAGCATAAGATGAATGAATAAGACCAAGTTTATAAGTTACACTGTATGTGATCAAATTCACAGCTCTGCCTTCCTATTTGGAAGGAATGATTCTGCTCATTGTAAAAGATACAATGACTATTGAAGATGGATAAATCTATGAACATCTAGCTTTTGTATCAATGACCTAACAGGAGAAAATGTTTTCTGTGAAGCTGCTGTGGCAACAAGGCAAAGCACATTAAAAGCCAATATATGTTCTAACCTTGCCTTGCTGAATGAGCAATGATGAAGTCCTTGGTAGGTAAATAGTCCCAGTTTTCATTCATATATCTACCTTCTGGCACTGTGACATTGGATAAGCTTTGCTTTCTCAGTGCCTCCATCTTTTCATTTAAAATATGAAAACAATTAAATGAGATGTGAGTGCAAATATTACTTAGTGCCTGATTTTTGTACTTACCAACTTTTTAAGTACATAGATTATAGAGTTTTTTTCTAAGAGATTGAGTGGACTGCTATATACTAAAGTGTGTTATAGATGTAAATTTATCCACATCTGTAATCTGTTAATATTGTTATCCATTCCTTGAATTTACATACTCATGTGCAGGTGTGTGCACATCCATATGTATGAGTAGGGAGCCACTATGGATAGCTATATGGATTTGTCTACTAAGCTTCTCGCTCCTTGTAGGGGACTGCTTAATGCATTGTGAAAAAAGCAAGCAATGCCATATCTAATATTTTAAAATAATCAATTCCATTTAAACCACAGACTCATGGGAGAATTACATCAGTCTCCTGGAGGCTGCACCATGGCTCTGGGTGAGATTGGATCTGCCACTCTTAACCTCAAAGCTGAACAAATGTGCATGTGTGTTTAATGGGTTTCTATGGTGGCTTGACCTCTGTAGTACATAGGTGAGCCGACTCTGATTCCTGAATCTGAAACCTTCTGAGGCATGCATGGCCCAGAGGGTAGAAGGTATTTTCTAATCAATAAGACTTCAAGTCAGCAAAAACCTACATAAGCTCAATTTTGCAAAATCTTATAACGCTTTGTGACAAAGTCATTTATGAATGTTCTTTAACATTTAAAAGGCTCTTTGTATACTCTGTCAGAATTCCAAGCAATGAATTTTATTTGGCTTTTAGGGGGTGGAGAAAAGTCTTCCATTTAATTTTTAAAGGAGTATATGAATAAATTTCAATGGGCTTTAGTTGGTGACATCTGTTGTTTATTTCAGAGCAGGAATAATGAAATGTTAGATCTATCAGGGGCCTTAGAGACTTCTGAGTCCAGTAGTTTTTGAACTGGGCTTTGCAGAGAGTAGGAAGTTGTTGTAGGTGCCTCTGGGGTCCACACAGACAGGCACAGATGGGGTTGCTGGTGGCAGAGTTCCAAGAATATCAGCACATTTAACTAGGGCAGCATTGTTTTTAAATGATTCACATATTAAAGCTCATTATATCATTGTAATTAAAACTATTCTTTTATTTAGACTGTTGGCAAACCACCAGTGGACTTCAAATCATTGAGTTTACAACTGTAGACTCTAGGTTCTAAGGGAAGTAATTGAGACTGCAAAGAGAGTATGTAGGTGGGATCTGGGTCTAGTGATTCTTAGTCTTACCTTAGACAAGGTGAAAGGAGGAGAGTAAAAGATGGGCACCTTTCCTGCAGCGGAAGAAAAGTCTGGGTGGATTGTTAAGCATTTTGAATGGTTGATTAGCTTGTTTATTCCTTTACATAGTAATATAGAAAACAGAGGCTATGCCAGTGCCTGGCAAATACAGATGTGGATGCTCACAGTCATCTATTGGATGGAACAGAGGGTCCCCAATGAAGTAGCTAGAAAAAGTACCCAAGGAGCTGAAGGGGTCTGTAACCCTATAGGAGGAACAACAATATGAACTAACCAGTACACCCTTCCCCACCCCCGCAACTCCCCGCTGCGAGCTTGTGTCTCTAGTTGCATATGTAGCAGAGAATGGTGTAGTAGCCCATGAATGGGAGGACAGATCCTTGGTCTTGTGAATATTATCTGCCCCTGTATAGGGGAATGCCAGGGCCAGGAAGCTGGAGTGAGTGGGTTGGGAAGCAGGGTGGAGGGAGGGTATAGGGGACTTTCAGAAGGGAAATGAGGAAATGGGATAGCATTTGAAATGTAAATGAAGAAAATATCTAATAAAAATAAATAAATATTAAAAAAAATGGCACGATTTAAAAAAATGGTGACCAAATTCTAACTTTGAGGATGATTAAATCTTGGAGTAATTATGCAGTATGCTTCTGTCCATTCTCCATTCAGATAGGGTAAGAACAAGAGTAACTGTTAGGTATATCAATAGTATAATTGTACTTGTAGATATCATATACAAGATACAAACATGGAAAAGATAAGGAAAAAGAGCTTCAAAATTAAATTGATGTATTTTATTTTTGAAGCATTTTGCTATCATAAACTATTTTGCCAAACCCAAGGGAATTATAGACTATGTAATACTCAAATAACTGGAGTATATCTTGGTTGATCCACAGTGAAGACAGGAGAGAGTGACTGTAGGCAAGAAGAGCAACACTACCTCTCCTATTGCTTTATAAGATACACTGAACTGATTCACTCTGATGTAGAAAGCAATAAATAACAATTGCAAAGCCATGAGTCAAAGAATGGTATGCTTTCTCTTTTAAAATAAGATGTGTATATTGACTCATTTAGAGGTCATTAGAAGAGACGGGGCCTAGTTAAGTGGGCTTCACAACCATACTGGTGAGGCAGGGACGTAATGGACGCTGATGTAAAGATTTAAGGGAGTGTGACAGTACATGTTCAACATGAAATTTTTCAAAATAAATTAAAGTGATTATTCAATGGTAGACTGGAGAATTTAAGTTTGAGCAAATGAGTGATGAAAATATCAACAACAGAAGAAGAATAATTTGGTTATTATAACTTTGAGATACCTGTTTTATGTCTAAATAAATGAACATTCTGGTGAGTTATAGCTAAGAACTAGGATTTAAAGGATGAGAATTCACATTTTCTAACAATTCTATATTTAAAGACTGTTTTAAATGGAGTTTACTCAGGGAAAAACAAATGGGGAAGAGGTTCATTTACTTATGTCAGAAATGCTGATTGTTTAGTTATAAATTAAATAGAAAGCAGAAAGTCTTAAAGGGGAATCCAAGACAGTATATCAGGAAACTGAAGGCCAAAATCTGTCAATGTATTAACCATATTGTGTGTTTTATAGGGCAAAACACCTATGAAAAATATTAAGTTGATCAATGCTAATAAATTATACTAGTCCAAAAAATTGGTAATAAAGGATGCTAAGTTTTGAAGGAACACTGAGTTCCTTTATAGTTTGCTACTGTGCTGGTTAGGTTTTTCTTCACTTGACACTATATAGAGTCATCTGAGAAGAGAGAAGGTCAGGTGAAGGATTGCCTCCATTAGACTGTCTGTAGGTAACTCTGTGGGAAACATATTCTTGGTTGATAATTGATGCAGGACACTCATTTCACTGTAGGTTATATTGTGCCTTGGCAGGTAGTCCTGGCATGTATATGAAAGCAATGAGTAAGATATAAGAAAGTAATCCAATGTGCAGACTCCCTTCTCATCTTTCTGTCAGTTCCTGTCTCTAGATTCTCCCCTGGAATTCTACCATGACTTCCCTTCACGAGCAGCAATATGATAAAGATCAACCCTGTTCTCCCGATTTAACCTTTCGGTCATTGCACTTTTTTTCACTTCAACAGAAAGCAAGCTAAGATAGTTAGCATATGTCATGAAAAATCTCTTCAATATTTAGAAGATACAATTTTCCAATTGATAGAATTTAAATATAAAGAGATTCAATTATGTATAGTTTTTCAGCCATAACAAGTTGAATATGCATGAATTCTGGGATGATTATCAGTGATGGTATGGGGAAATGGACAATTTTTTTTTGTATTTATTGAAAGAAGATTAGGCAATAGGTGAATCAAAGCAGGATATACTTCATGCAAGTTGGCACAATCTGGTTCTTGAAGTTTTTGGGTGGATCTTGAAGTTATAAGAAGCTCATATGATTTGAGCAAAGTCCTCAAGACCTGGTATTCAGTGGGAAGTAGTTTATATTAGTAGTGCATATTAGTTTTGGATAGTTTACACAGATGTAAACTTAGCCTGTATTTTGATAATTTAGGCATTCATGATGAATTTGTACCAACTACTATAATAGGACCCAAGAAGTAAATGAAACCACTTTAGATATCAAATTCAGAAAGGCCTGGGGAATTTGAATGAAGCACTGGAAAAGTCATTCTATGAAAATATAAATGATCTCAAACAGAAGCCAAATGGTTGGAAATATTGCCAAAATACTGTTTTCTGAGATGCAAGAAGATCCATCATAAGAAGACACTGTAAATTAGTTATTACTAATCTTCATAAGATTATATGTAAGTTAAAATTTCTACACAACAAATAAAACTTAGTAAAGTAACAGTACACAGAATTGGATAAAATGTTTTCCAGCTTTATATCTGAAAGGAGAATATTGTCTTGAATGTATAAATATACCAAATTTAAACAACAGTGCCAAGTAATCATTAAGCAGACTAATGAATTGCTAGATAGTTCTCAAGGACCACTATGTTTTTGAAGAAGTACACAATTTTAGCCATCAAGGGAATGCAAACTAAAATTGCTTTGAGAGTTCATTTCAGTCTACTCAAAATGTCCATCATTAAGAAAACAAATGGTGCCAGGCAGTGGTGGCACACACCCAGCACTTGGGAAGCAGAGGCAGGCGGATTTCTGAGTTTGAGGCCAGCCTAATCTACAGAGTAAGTCCCAGTACAGCCAGGGCTACACAGAGAAACCCTGTCTCGAAAAACCAAACCAAACCAAACCAAACCAAACCAAACCAAACCAAATCAAACCAAACTAAATCAAACCAAACCAAAAAAACAAGTGGCTACAGGTGCTTGTTGAGGCTGTGGGGAGAAAGGAGGCTTTATACAGTCCTGGCAGAACTGTAAACTGGTGCAGCCAATATGGCAATTTGTATGGCAAATCCTCAAAACTAACAAACAAACAACAAAACAAAAATCAAAACCAGAACATAAGAGCCCTGAAATCAGAAATGCCATATAATCCATTTATATCACACAGGGGTATCTCCTTTAAGCACTCTATGTCAATATATATATATATATATATATATATATATATATATATATATATATATCTTTCATGTTTCTTGTTTTAATATTCATATTATAAATATCAAAAGAGAAAAAGAAAACATAGGACCTATGCACAATGAAATTTTATCCCACTGCAAAAGAATGAAATTACATTTTAGGAAACTGGATAATGTGGAGATAATTATTTTAAACATAAAATAGATCCAAGAATACTAAAATGTGTTTTCTCTCATGTGAAGGAGCTAGATTAAAGTGTGTGTGTGTGTGTGTGTGTGTGTGTGTGTGTTGATCATGAAAGTGGAAAGGAAACTAAAAGAGGAGACAATGAATATCAATGGAGGGTGAGGGCAGAGAAGGCAGTGCGTAGGAACAGGAAAACTAATTAATTACTAAAGCTACATAGGTATGACTATCCAAATAAAAAGGGGCATCCAGTTACTCAAAGACTTGTACTAGGTGCAGTGCTTTACACAAATCTTTAGTAGTGACTATATTTAGTGAGCTCCCACCCTCTAGTAGTAGATCTGCTGGTTTACAAATTAACATGTAGATTTTAGATAATAATTAGATGTCATGACCATTCTATAATGGAGCACATTAGAAAATAAAACATAAATAATAAAAGCAATAATTTAGGTTTTAGGGTTCAGGAGAAATAATTGTTTGAACAGGACTAAATAAATTTGGGCTTGTGCATATATTGTGTTCATTCATCCTGTCTGTACTCACATTAAACACTTTAAGGAAATAAAATTGGTTAAAATTTGTGATGCTTAGTGTCTTAGTTAGGGTTCACAAGAGTCACAGAACTTATTGAATATCTCTATATATTGAGGGAATTTATTGTGATGATTTACAGTCTGTAGTTCAGCTAACCTAACAATGGGCATCTGTGAATGGGAATTCCAAGAATCTAGTAGTTGTTCAGTCACTCGAGTCTTGTTGTTTAAACTGGCCTTTTGTAGAAGTAGATTCGAACAGATGTGCAGGCAAGTAACTGAAATCTGTTGAAGAATGAAAATTCCTTCTTCCAATGTCCTTATGTAGGTCTCCAGCAGAAGGTGTGGCCCAAATTAAAGGAGTGTACCACCACACCCAGATCTGGAATTTGCTTTGTTCCAGGCTATCTTGAACTCAGATATCTCTGCCTCAGTCTCCTGGGATTTAGTGTGTGTGCTACTTTGTCTGGGATTAAGCTTTTCATGGTCAATATGCCTCGAGATCTCCATCACAAGATCCAGGTCAGAAGATTCTGTCTTCCAGCCTGGATCATAGGTATATCCTTCAATTCTGAATTGTAGTTTATTCCAAATGTGGTCAAGTTAACCATCAGGAATAGCCTCCACTCTTGGTCTATTGGGGAAATACATACCATCATATACACCCCATTGTTCTCAACTGGAAATCTAAAGTTGGAGATAAGCACAGTTCCTACAGTGTAACAGTGTCCACAATATTGGAGTTGACATAGAAAGTGGGGTCAGTCAAGATGTTCTGTCCTGCAGAGAGGTCAAGGAGGTGATCTTAGGTTGCAGGAGACATCCTCCAAGCACATATTACTGTTGAATAACAAATCATCATCAACATGTCCCTTTCTAATTATTATGTCATCTAATTTTCACATGTAGAAAGTGGAGAAGACAGGGCTTTGGGGATATCTTTCAGGCCACCAATACATAATTATCACAGCCAACCTACAGCTACCAGGTACAGAGGAAGCAGCGGAACCCAGTTGGCATCTCATGCCACTAATCTATATGCTTTTAGGATTTTTCATATTAATTTTCTGCTGGCATATAAGGTTGGTATTATGTTTATAAATAATAAAGGAAGAAAGTACAGCATATTTGAATTAATGAGTGTAGTGTAGTTTTCTTATTTAACATGCTAGTTCCAGTATCTTAAATACAGAAGATTTTCAATGAAATTTTAATTTTCAAATATATTTATTCAGAGCAGATTGAGAAAAGTATCTCTATGAAATATGCAAACTGTTGTATTTTCATCCTCTTTCGGACATTCTGTCCTCACATTCTCCCCTAGAGGGGATTAATTTACTTTTGGGGTTTTAGCGATGGCTAAAACATTTTACTTTTCTTACAATGACTTCAGTGAGTTAGTCATACATTAGACTTAATCATTAAGCCTCAGAAGATGAACAAGAACTAAAGAGCACACATGAAGGGAAAGGTTTGACCTCACCAATTAAAAGAAGGAAGTACAGTGCAGGTGTCTTCCTGTAGTTAATAACAATATTCCTGGAAGCTTAGTGCCTTGTGAGTTATAAGGTATACCTACTCAAAAGACAGTTCATGTAAAGTGAAAATACCCCATGCTTAGCTCAGCACTTACTTTATAAAATATAGTTGGATGTTGATAATCACCTCTATGTTGAGGTAGTACATGTTGTGTTTGATACTTTTACAGAGCATTTAATTGGCTTCCATAGAATTTTGAGCTAGCAGGACAGTAGAGAGGCAAATATGGGACTTAGAAGTTAAGTGCTCATTCTGGAAGCAATGCTGAGTGTTCTGTTTTCTGGGTTCAAAGTAGAAATGGCTTGGAGATTAAATACCCCTTATTCCAGTTCATATATACACACACAGGTGTACACAGCAAATATATGCACACAAGAATGCCCACACAGACATCCAAAAAAGAAATTGTTATTAATAAACTACTTAGGTTTGTAAGAAACTGGAAAGTGGATATAAATAGTCATTAAATATAGACATATATACAGCCTTTATGCCCCAATTGAACTGACTGTGGCAGCAACACTTGTGCTAAACCCAGGCCAGCTTTCACGTTGTCTTGTTGTCTTAGTAACATCTGCAGTTGTTTCCTCTGGGTCATGGATTCATTGTTCAGTTTCCATGAATGTTTTCTTTCTCAGTTTCTTCTTCCACCACCAGCCCCATCTCTCCATCTTCTCTCCATCTTATCTCTGTACTGAGCAGTGCCTCTGTGCCAGGCTTTGCTCTCACTATTCATACTCATTTTTACTCAAATGGTTGTTTCATAGATAAGTTCCATTATGAGGAGAGTCCCTTGATTTCTTCATCCCTTTACATCATGTCCCGAGAATCCTTGCCTCTTTAATTGGCCATCAACATCTCCACTCTCTGAATGCCAGACATAGGTTCAAATGTAAATGATAAACCTTTACTCTTACCTTCAGATTTTACTTCTTAATAGGTACTCCCATATTCCATGTATTTAGAACAAAATGCTATTTTTCATTTTCTACACTTCATGTAACAGACTTTTGAAACCTGTGAAACCAAAAAAATCCCTGCTTATCTCTGACCTTATGGTTACAGCTTTCCTCCTTGCTGTAAGTAAGCTTTGCTACCCCTCTTGCTCTTCTTTAACAAACACTAACTGCCTTACCCCCTGGATATTAAATTTGTTCTTCTCACAGTATGTGACTATACAAACCTCTTAGTCTTCACTCATTATCTTGGCATTAAAACTTCCTTTAAATTTCCTCTGTGAAATTATAACTCACAACTAACACACATGTAGCTCTGTTTTTCCATGCTACATATCTCCTGTGATAGCATAAATCATCACAGCTATATGGTTCGTCTACCCAATTTCTGGAATGTAAGTTCTGCTGTATCAGCTACCAGCTAAGAAAGGATCTTGGATTTACAAGCTTAGTAAATATATTTTAGATAATCTTGTTACATTTATTAAATGTTTATATATGCACTCATCCTGTTATCTTAGAAAGAAATCTCTCTAAGCCTTAGTTTCCTAATTTAAAAAGGAATAGTGGTGGTATTTAAATAATTTTGGATTAATTTGAGGATTACATTTTAGAGTAGAATTTACCGTGGTCCCAGTCACACAGGAAAGTAGCAAACAGTATATTCATCATGATTATAATGAATTAAAATGACGTTATAGAAGTACCTAGTTGCAAAGAAGTAACATTTTCATAATTTATATATGTATGTAGTAACCATTGCTTGTATTCATTTTTTATAAGGTATTGTCCAGTTTGAAGACAGATAAGGACAAATGTCTCAGCTCAAAGAGCAGAAAAGAGATGAATTTTCCATTTCCCTGCTTTTTGTCCTGTCTAGGAATTCAACAGATCAACTGCTTTGTTCAGGATTGTTTACCTACTTCTTATATATGGTGTGACTTAGTCAAGTTAATACATAAATTGAACCACTAGCAGCTATGGTGGGGAGGATAGCTCAATTGGTAAAGTCAAGACCTTTAAGCAGGAGAACCTCAGTTTAATTTCCAGGAGCCACTAAAATAAAACCTTGCCTTTGTAATTTCAGGACAGGAAAGGTAGGGAGAGAGGTACATCCCTGGGGCTCACTAGTCAGAAAGCCAGGCTAAAAAGTTAATTTCAAATCAAAGAGACTTACTGCCTCACAACAACAAACAAAATCTAAATAAATAAAAACAAATGATGGATGACACCTGACAAACAATAGTTGGAGTTGTCCTTTAACCTCCAATATGAATGTTTGCACACTTTCATACACACATAAACAAACACATACACACACAATCCAAAAATCCAAAAAGAATGAATCGTGTGTGTGTGTAAGAGAGAGAGGGGGGTGTTTAGGTTTTTTATATGGGTGAAGGTCCTTATATTTGCTCAGCAGTATTCTTACTATCAAGCTATCCCTCTAGCCTAATATATACCATTCATAAATGAAATGATATACTAGGATGAAAATAAACTCAAACTTGTTATCAGTTTGTTTGCAACTTTCAGCATGTCATTGCTTTTAATAGCAGAGTAATACTACACTGTGTAAATATATCTATTTTTTGGTTGAGGGACATCTAGGCTGTTTCCAGTTTCTGGCTATTACAATTAAAGGTGTTATGAACAAAGTTGAGAAAGTTATTTATAAAATCTTTGCCTATTAATGTTCTGTAGCTACACAGAGAATAATAAAAGACATAAACTTCAAAAAATGATTAAACTTGAATACAAATGAATAAGGAAACAAATGTGGTGTCTAATCTTCTATAAATCTGTTATTCTCCCCAAAGATGCAGAAATGTTGAAAACCATGCCTACCCATCAGAGAGCACACCCAATTCTATCCAAATAAGGTCATTAGGATCTTTTCTAGCTGATTCTTATCAAATTCTATTGTTTAGAATCATGGCAAGTCATTTTCATAGGAAAAAAAAAAAACAAGATGTGTGAGCCATTTAAATGTCTATCAACAGATGAAAAGATTGGGCAAATGTGGCATGTACTTAAATTAAATATTATTTAAACATTTCCTTGTTTGAAAACAAGGAAATCCATAGGAAGAACTGAATGAAACTGAAGATTCTTAGGCTCAATTGTGCAAGTCAGGCAGAGACAGATCATCCTTGAGATTATTTACAGGAAGATTTTGAAGAAGTGAAATTTAAAGAGGTAGAGAACAGAATAATAGCTATCAGAGTTCAGGAGGGGGAGAAAAGAGGATTATAAAATGGATGTGCAGTATACTAGATGACAATATCCTATAGATCCACTCTAGAATAGTATTTATGACCATAATACAATAACACTGTATTACTCTCAGAAATGTTAGAAGAGAGTGGAGCTTACATGATATGCTATTATTAAAATTTTGATGAGTCTAGTTGATTTTGATTTCAACTTCTGAGAAGGTGCATTCTTAGTGGGTACCATATAGGACCATAAATGTACTATATAGGAAGGTCTAAGAGAGCACCTCTATAAATAGCAAGCTTCTTCAGTATTTCCAAATTATAACTAATTCTAGTCATCTTTATTGCATCGCGCTGCTGCTTGTCACCACACTTTGAGGTGTTGAATACTTGCCACCCAGTTCTGTGTCTCTGGCCTCAGTAGAGTTGAGCCTCATAAGAGCAAGAACCCACTTTGTTCTGTTGTTAGCATCAAACAGAATTTCTGACACATAATAGGGACTTAATGAGCATTAACTCATTGTCTGTCAAGAAGCTGGTTCTATTTAGATTTATTTGGAAGACTGGAAGCCTGTAAATACAACACTGAGTAGTTTTTGCCTTTGGGCTACCACTTTGATTGACATCTTAAAAAGTGAAAGCTTTAGAAATAATGTGTATAATGTTTCTGTGAACTATGAGAAGATATAGATCAATTCCAACCCTTGGTTAGGGTCAGAAGTCTGGAATGACGTTGATCCTAGACAAGGTAAACTTGCCTCTGCTTCGTGTCTTAAGGGTAAGAGAATTATTATGGGTTGACAATTGTTGAAGATCTGTGGCTACAAAACTATGGTGTATTGCTCATTCTTAACCACTCAAATGTCACCCTGACTTTCTCAAGCATAATTTAGTTTTGGATCATTAAAATTATTTCATGGATACCCAGTCTGTAACTTAGATACATCCAAATGAAAGGAAGTAGGAGCATTAGTGTGTGAAGTCCTGTTAATGAAGATGTGTTCGGGAGAACTGTTGACAGTGGAAGTGGGGATGTCTGTAACTCTTTGCCTGCTTATGGAATCCCTTTCCTCCTACTGGGTTGCTTTGCCCAATCTTGATGTGAGGGCTTGTGCCTGGTCTTATTGTATTTTGTTGTACTGCGTTTGGTTGATGTCCCCTAGCACGCCTGCTCTTTTCTTAGGGGAGTCATGGTGGGAACTGAATCTGAGGGAGAAGCTAGTTTGGGGGAACTGAAAAGAATGGAGGAAGGGGAAGCTGTATTGTAGTAAGAATGTATTGTATGAGACAAGAATAAATAAAACTTTAAAAGAGGAGATGGAGTGTGAAATAACACTTCACACAGGTTTACACTGGAATCTTAGAAGGGATAGATGATTGTGGCAGAACTGTGGAGTATAAGGCCTATACGTATGAGCACCCCAGGAGTATGGAGAATCTTTGTGCATAGAGTAATTTTCTGCTAACTCAAGCGGTGAGCTTGTTTATCCTACTTGCTTCAGAGCTTTGAAGTGGCTGACCATTGGTTTAATTCTGCCCAGAGTCACACCTATAGCTCATTTATTTTCTTCTTGACTTGTGTACCTGTGTTCTTATTCAACTGGGAAAATACATGAGTGATGGAGGACAAAGGCTTCTTATTCAGCTTGGAAAATTTGCAAGTGATAGAGGACAAAAGCTTCTGCCTAAGAACATCCATGTTTTCCTCACCACTGTACAAATCAATTATTACATGTTCACATCTTTTCTCTTCTGAACCCTTTGTTTCATCTTTTATTATAAATTGCTTCTTCATACTATCTCCATATTTATGATATATCCATGGGATGAATTTCTTACGTGTCACTCTGACTGGGAGTCCATGGACCCTGTGTCATCTAGGTTTTCCTTCCTGATGTTCTCTAGCTGGCAAAGGATGTGGGTATCTTTTAGCCATGACAGGCTAGCAGGGATGTTCTCATCAGAGTTGAAAGGAGGAAGCAAGCAACAATTATTTCACAACACACAAGCTCTTAATTATTCAAGGGAAAGTAGTCTAAGTACTCCTGCTACAAAGTCATTAGAAGATATTTACATGACAATCACCAACTAATCAAAAGAGACTATGCACCTTTAATGAGGAAAAGTTGTGTTCAAAGGTTCCCAACAGCTACTAGGCCTGCAGTTGCTCTCCTTTCCCTTGCGTCTTTAATACTCATTCAGCTTGTAGAAATCAAACTTCAATACATGCCATGATGTCCTAGGTTCTTTTTTGTTTCCTGACTCCTGCATAAAGGTTTTGAGTCTTGGTTAGTAGGTCCTCCAGTGGTATGAGCTAACACCTATCATACCTCCCTTTTGGTTGAACTTTAATTACTATACTCCTTCAGGTTGATATTATTTCATACATAATTATGAATATAATGGATCTTAAAGAGATATACAGCATTGCTTTGTTTTGTGGTCACTGAAGTTCAGGAGTTGAAATATTAGGGATTACAGGATCAAGAAAATGTATTCTTATTTCTTCTGTTCCTTTTTTTGTTTGTTTGTTTGTTTGCTCAGCAGTAGAACGGAAAAGACAAGATCCAATACTTTCTCAGCATGGCCACTTGGCTTTCTTGGCCAGTCTATTTAAGAACACTGACTGAAGGTGCAAGTATGTAATTCAAGTCATCCAATTGTGCTCTTGCTGTGTGACAGTATAATGTCACTTAGGATGATTAGATAGTACCCGGCTGCCTGGTTTGTTTAGAATGGGTTTAAGAAGACATAGTGGGAAGGGTTTGACAAAGCAAGTTTGAAAGGACTGAGGTCCCTGTGCTAGAGGAATTCATAGTCTGAGATCAGCCTCTCTTATGTGGGTGGAGAAGTAAGCCCACCTAAAAATGAAGAGCCCTTTTCTTGCCAGCTGTGGTATTATTTTGTGAACTTTTGATGCAGAGATGAGGCTTTAAGAGGTTCAAATCACAGCTTTTCTTTAATCAAGATAGGAATTTTGGTTTTGTAGCTGCCTCTGTGTTTCTAGCAATTGGAAAAATATTTGGTAGGGAGAAAGTGCTGAATGACCATTGATTAAAATCACAAAGTTTTAGACTCATTTGCATATCCAGAAGATGAGGAATGGTAAGCAACTTTTTGCTAAGTCCTCAGTCAGCCTTGAACTAAGGTCTAGGAATTTCCTGTAGCAAAGTATTAGATTTACTAGGCTGTGTTCACAGCCAGAGTCCGACTCTGAAATCTGTCACTCCCTAAAGATAGAGAAACATACCCTGGGCTGTGGCATTTGAGCCATTTCCTCAAAGAGGATTCCTTACAGTGTAATGACATTTTTCCCCGTAACTCTAAAGAATAGCTACCATGGCCAGGACTGACTTCGGGGATTCATTTCACAATGACTTTTTCCAGCTTGATTGTTTTTTACAAGGCCATAATTACCTGACACGCTTTCAAGCCCTTCACAATGATTATAAGGTCATTGGGGATTTGCAAACGGTTCTAATGGCAGAGATAGGAATGAGACACTGGAGTGCTCTGGGCAGAGAAAATCTGCAGCATGTTGTTCCACTGATTCTTCCAAATTACATATGTTTCTGCAATGTCCAGGTCTGGGTTCAGCTCTATTTCTGTGTGAACATGAGCATGTATGCCACAGGACAGGGGTGGGTTCAGTCCTATTTCTCTGTGAGCACAGGCATGCATGCCACAAGATGAGGTGGTGTCACTTGTTGGGGCAGAACACTCAGAGTTCTTATTTCATTTTTTTCTGACAGCCAGATCTATCTTACAACTTTCCCACTCTTTGTTTTCATCCCATTGCTAGAGTGTTAATTAAAGACTCACTATCAGCCTATTTGAGCAGTTTCTGTCTGAAAGTTCAAAGCTGTCAGCAGAAATGTGTCATCATGCAGTTCCAGCATGATCCTAGAAAAATACCAATAAGCACATTAAACAAAAGAGGAGTTAAGAGGCAATAAGACGCATTTCCTAGATATGGGCCATTTACCTCCAAATCCACTTTAATATCCTTCAGGTTACACTTGACTTGTGCATATAAAGCATGTGCAAACAAGAGCTGAAAAATAACAGTTTGGAGTAAGAATGCAATGTGACAAGGTTCTCATGCCTGAAAAATGGAAAAGAAATCAATTCTTTGTTCTGTTCGGTTAAGAGAATAAATTGGATCACTGGAATTTTAATTTAACCTGGAAGACACATGCTTTGTAAAGAAAAGAAATGCCATGGTTTATCAATTATATATGAAAGGTCAATGAGTGAGATGAAGGAAGGATGAATACATACAGAATCATGGCTTATAGGTGGAAAGGAAGGCTGGGGAAGTTTCAGACAAGCTATTTAACTTTCAGTGACTCAAACTCATACATGAAATGGCATTCCTATAATAATCGTCAAAAACATTTTTTGAATACCCAACTTTGCATGGTGTGGCAAGTTGAAAAGCTAAGAAAAAGAGCTTTTAGAATACTTGAAAAGAGATAAAATTTTGATTGAGGTCAGTGCATTTGGAATATTATACATTAATAAAATATTTCATCTTTACTATATCAGTAGCCAGTGATTCAATGCTGAAATAGACTAATATTTACATTAAAATAATATATGTTTATGTAGCCCTAGATTTTCTCTATATAAAAAGTTTGACAGCTATTAGATGCGACTATCATTGATGGAGAAGTAAAAGAAAAACGGACAATGAAGAGGTTCTTCAAGCTAAGAGCTATAGGCATTTCAAGTTTTCTGTTCTATCAAATTTCCTAAAATGACTTTATGAGGGGAGGCATCATAGAGGCACTTTAGAGTCAAGGAAGCAAAATGCAGAGTGAATACCTAACACAACCAGATCCAGGTGGCAGAAGTCATATTCAGAGCAGGTGCTGACACTATAGTGTGAGCTCTAGCTAAGACCCCTTTTCTTTCCTCTAGAAAAGTAAATGCACAGAGACCAAGTACAGTGCTGTAAGGGACATACATGGTAAACCCTGACAAGCCTACCCTAAAGAAGGGTAGGCAGGCTGCTGGCCAGTATTGACTCACTTACAGTTGAATCACTGTGTCATATGTGACTAAATAAGAGAAATGGCTTATATCGAACTGAGGAGGGGAAGCCAAGTAATGATTTGTCATAAAAATCTTTCTATAAGGGGAAATAAAATAGTCCTAGGATGCAGATGGAGGGAGGGTGCCATGGACTGGGCTCAGTTGGCCCCCCTCAATCCGTGGGAATCAGGGTCTCAGACAGATGGGCATAGAGTTGGCGAAAATGGGGTGACAAACAGACATGACACGAGAGAGTGTACTGGATCTGAATGTAATTGGTCAAATCGAGCATCAATCTTTTTATACAGAAGAAAATAGGGAAGTTAGGTGACACACCGGCAAGGTAGAATGAGGTTACTGGATGACTAATGACTCTTGCACAAAACAGAGGAATGTAAACACAAAGACTGGCAGGAACTGGGCAATAAAACAACTGAGACAAAGTCAGCTCTATCTAAGGTCAGCTATAGTCTTAGAAGCCAGGTGTGAGGTCTTTACACTCCCAGGGCAAGGGCTTTTGCACCCAAGTCATGGTTCTAGTTAGGGAGTTACGCTCTAGCTAACTATCTCATGAATAATGCAATACTCTAAAACCACAGCCTGATCTACTTCCTAAACCATTGTAAATTCCTGTATATGGGAGCGACTTGGCTTTTATTCTAAGTGATAGTGCGGGGGTACTTTCTACTAATAAGTAATGTAGTATGCCATACATAACTATAATAAGAATTCTAAACTTTGCTAAGCTTGCCCTGAGGTTTCTAAAACTATGTAGTAGATAGTAATGCCTGATTTCTTTTACTATCTCTCTTACAATACTAAAGGCAATTCTGAATGTCACTGAATAGGCAACATTCTTACTGAATTCCAAGCCCAGTGTTGGCTCAAGGACTGCCTAGGGCATTGGTGAAGGCCAGGAAGCAGAGTTTGATTTTGCTTAGGTATTTGGTAAGTCATTGTTTGGAGGCACCTATAACAAAACAATGCTGAAAGGAAGCACACAGATGCTATGGGATGGCACAGTTCCAGGAGACTAAGTTTCTGTGAAAGTCTTCGCCTCAGGACTGCTTCCAGGTTTCTAAACCTGTCAAGCAAGTCACTACTGGAGTGGATGTAGCAGGAGGGAACTGGGTGTTAGGAGGGATGGGAAGGGGAATAAGGGAGGAGTTCAGGGTCAGGTATGGGGAGAGATAGGAGAAATGGACACATGGACAGGAAAATGAATGGAAAATTGTGGCTGGTGGGGATGCTGGTATCAAGAGCATCTCTAGGACTTGCCAGAGACCTGGGATGGGAAGGCTCCCAGGAGTCAATGGCGGTGACCTTAGCTGAAACTCACAGCAGTGGGAATATATAACCTGAAGAGGCCACCTCTGTAAACAGGTAGGATCCCCAGTAGAGGGATAAGGACACCCTCAAAAAATTTAGACCCAAAATTTGTCCTGTCTAAAGGACATACAGGGACAAAGATGGAGCAGAGACCGAAGGAATGACCAATTGATAACAAGTCCAACTTGAGACCTGTCCCATGGGCAAGCAATAATCCCTGACACTATTGATGATACTGTTTGGTTTGCAGACAGGAGTCTAGTTTAATTGTTCTCTGAGAGGCTCCACCTAGCATCTGACAGAAACAGATGCAGAGACCCATAGCCAAATATTGTAAAGAGCTCAGGAACTATTATGGAAGAGTTAGGGGAAGAATTGAGGGCCCAGGGGAAAGGAACTCCAGAGAAAGGCCAACAAAGTCAACTATCCTGAACCCTTGGTGACTCTTTGAGACTGAATCACCAACCAAAGAGCATATACAGGCCAGACCTAACTCCCTCTCTGTATTAGTCAGGGTTCTATAGAGTCACAGAACTTACGGATAGTCTCTATATAGTAAAGAAATTTATTGATGACTTAGAGTCTGCAGTCCAATTCTCAACAACAGTTCAGTAGTAGCTGTGAATGGAAGTCCAAGGATCTAGCAGTTACTCAGACCCACACGGCAAGGAGGCAAAGGAGTGAGAGCTAAGTCTCCTTTATTCTAGTGTCCTTATATGATCTCCAGCAGAAGGTGTAGCCCAGATTAAAGGTGTGTGCCATCCCAGCCTCCAGGTTAGGGTCACTGATGAGCTTTCCAATTCTGATTGTAGTTCATTCCAAATATAGTCAAGTTGACAACCAGGGATAGCCACTACAGCCTCCAAACTCCTTTATATGTATGTAGCTAGTACATGTGTAGCTCAGTCTTCATATGGGTCCTGAACAACTGGAGCAGGCACTATCACTAAAACTGTTGCCTATGTGTGGAATGTGTTCTTCTACCTGGGCTGCCTTGTCTTGCATCAGTGGGAAAGGATGTACCTATCCCTGCAGAGATTTAATGTGTTAGGGTATTGGGAAGGGGATATCCAGGGAGGACCTCTACTTTCTCAGAGGAGAAGAGGAGGAGACTTATCTGTCGAGGGGTGGGCCCAGAGTGAGCCTTTTGAAAGACTGGGAAATATAAGGGTAACAAGACATAAGCTACTGAGAATTCTGTCCTGACCCTTACCTCTCTCTCTTGTTTTTTTTTTTTTTTTTTTTTTTAGTGTGTTCCACCTGACCAAAGTGCATAGTCAGAAATAGAGACAGCTGTTGCATAGACAAAACCCACCTTTAATATTCTCTGGCTCAGATGATAGCTCTACTGCCCCCAACCTTGCTGGAAGCTACTTTAATATTCTGTATCTCACTTTACCTAAGCATATTCTTCAAAGAGAGAAAATAATTTACTGGATTTTTCGAAGAGATAAATAAAATATGATGCATTAAGCACTTTGTACTATGCTACCATAGTTAAGAACTTTGTAAATGTTCATTTCTTTTCTCCTTTTGGTTCCTTTAAACCTTTTAGTCCCAGAGAGTAGATTTGTGAGTGCACTATCATTTTGACAGCACCTCAGGGCAATGTGTCAACTAAGCAATTCTAGGTGAACAGAAATAGGGTGAGAGAACACACTTGAGGAGAAAAGTAGTTGCAGGCAGAGTGGCTTAGCATGTGTAAGAGTCGCCTATAGATAGTGTCTTAGTTTGAGTTTCCATTGCTGTGAAGAGATACCATAACCAAGGCAACTCATATAAAAGGCAACATTTGATCGGGACAGGCTTACAGATTCTGAGGTTCAGTCCATTATCATCATGGTAGAAAGCATAGCAACGTCCAGGCAGACATGGTGCTGGAGGGACTAAAAGTTCTACATCTTCATTCAGAATCAGCCAGGAAAAGACCATTTTCTTTAGGTAGCCAGGAGGAGGGGCTCTTCCACATTAGGTGGAGCTTGAACATTGGAGGAGACCTCAAAGCCTGCCTACCCAGTGACACACTTCCTCCAACAAAGTCACACCTATTCCAAAAAGGCCACACCTCCCAAGTGCCAATTCCCATTGGCCGAACTTATTCAAATCACCACAGAAGGTCAGGTGAGATGTGAACTGATAAGAGACCTTGTGATGATCTTAGTGTTTTTACCCAAGACATGATCACTTAGGGACTAGATAAAAACAAGGGAAAATGAAAACAAGTGATGGAACAGGAGAGGACCACATTTTCTCAGAGATATCCATGGAGAATTTCCAACAATGGATGTCATCATTTTCACTAATTTCAAATTGCAGTTCATGATTTCTTTCAATAATGGAAAGTATGTAACAAGTTGTATAGTAGTATAGTTACATCCAACTGGCTGACTACAGAATTACAGACATTTCTGCTGCATGTTGCTGTGTAGAATGTTGCAATTAATAGAAAATATTATTAATACTCATTCTGAAACCCAAATTGTGGTAGTTACTAGAATTATATTTTTTTAATTAATGAGCATATATTGGCTTTTATAATATCATATTTTTGTAAATGTGTCGATATAATTATATTTTTAAATACGGAGTACTTTTATTTATTAACAAATATTATTTCAAGATGTGATCATCCAGGCCATATTAAGCCTCAAAAAATCTAAAAGAATATAAAGGACAAGAAAACTGGAGGAAGATGTAAGATACTTTTTATTTTTAAATAGCAGAGTTTAGATATGCTAAGATAGTGGATAGGAGCTAGATCTAGGACAATAAAGTAAAAACCTAGACTTCCAGTTTGGGGGACATTTTTTTTTAAAGGAGTGCCAAGGAGGGCATCTCATGTACACATTGGTGATGAATAGACAGGGATCCGATCCAGTAGGGGCCAGCCCACCATCTTCTGCCTGAACCTGGCGGAGGCCGCCAAGGGCTCCAGAGTACTCTCCACACCGCGGGACCTCCGGACCACTTCAGGATCACGGGTAAGTGGAACGAAACATCAGCTCCAAAGAATCTCACAAGGTCTTGTGCCAGCAGGAACAAAGGAACCCTGCCCAACCAGGGGCCTGGATCCCTTTCGGTCCAGGCCAGCACTGCCATCTTCCCATGAACCCAGCCGAGGGCATCAAGGGCCACAGAGGACTCTCCAAGCCATAGCACATCTGGGACCTTGGGGTCACTGTGAGTGGAACGCAATATCTATTCCAAAGAATCTAGGAGGGTCTTGTGCCAGCAGGAACAGGGACAAAGGAACCCTGCCCAACCAGAGGCTGGGATTCTTTCCAGTTGGTGCCAGCCCTGCCATCTTCTGTGTGAACAAGGCCGAGGACCTCGAGGGCCCAAGAGGACTCTCCATGCCTCAGCACCCCTAGCACACCCAGGAGCTCCTGATCACCTGAGAGCATGAGGGCAACAGAAGCAACAGAGCTTCTTGGACAGGGTCCCTTCGGGCTTTCATCCTCATCCAGGAGGCAGAGATGAGACCCATACCCCTGGGCACCTTCCTTGCCAGAGGGGGGTCAGCCGACAGGGAGGGCTCTGACCCCAGGACTCAGGAGGTGGATCAGAGCTCTAGACTTCTGGACACCTGCCCTGCAAGAAGAGAGCTTGCCTGCAGAGGGTGCTCTGACCACTGGGACTCAGGTTGGACTCCCAGGAGTGCTGGCAAAGGCTAACAAAATCACAGGAGGATCAAGCTCAAGCCAGAGACAGCTAGAACATCAACACCAAAGATTACCAGATGGCGAAAGGCAAATATAAGAATCTTACTAACAGAAACCAAGAACACTGGGCATCATGAGAACCCAGTACACCCATCACAGCAAGTCCTGGATACACCAACACACTCGAAAAGCAAGACTCAAATTTAAAATCATATCTCATGATGGTGGTAGAAGATTTTAAGAAGGGGATAAATAACTCACTTAAAGAAATACAGGAGAACACTGCTAAACAGGTAGAAGGCCTTAAAGAATTACAGGAAAACACTAATAAACAGGTAGAAGTCCTTAAAGAGGAAACACAAAAATCCCTTAAAGAATTACAGGAAAGCACAACCAAAACAGGTGATGGAATTGAACAAAACCATCCAAGATCTAAAAAGGGAAGTAAAATGTTGCTGGTGGGATTGCAAGCATGTACAACCACTATGGAAGTCAGTCTGGCGGTTCCTCAGAAAATTGGACATAAAATTGAAAATTGAAGATCCAGCAATACCTCTCCTGGGGATTAGGACTGGTAATAAGGACACATGCTCTACTATGTTCATAGCAGCCTTATTTATAATAGCCAGAAGCTGGAAAGAACCCAGATGTCCCTCCACAGAGGAATGGATACAGAAAATTGGTACATTTACATAATGGAGTACTACTCAGCTATTAAAAACAATGAATTTATTAAATTCTTAGGCAAATGGATGCATCTGGAGGATATCATCCTTAGTGAGGTAACCCAATCACAAAAGAAGTCACTAGATATGCACTCACTGATAAGTGGATATTAGCACAGAATCTTAGAATACTAAGATACAATTTGCAAAACACAAGAAAATCAAGAAGAAGGAAGTCCAAAACGTGGATACTTCATTCTTCCCTAGATTAGGGAACAAAATTCCCATGGAAGGAGTTACAGAGACAAAGTTTGGAGCTAAGACAAAAGGATGGACCATCCAGAGACTGCCACAGGGGGTCTATCCCATAATCATCCACCAAACACAGACACTATTGCATATGACAGCAAGATTTTGCTGAAAGGACCGTGATATAGCTGTCTCTTGTGAGGCTATTCCAGTGACTGGCAAATACAGAAGTGGATGCTCACAATCCACAATAGGATGGAACACAGGGCCCCCAATGGAGGAGCTAGAGAAAGTACCCAAGGAGCTGAAGGTGTCTGCAACCCTATTGGTGGAACAACAATATGAACTAATCAGTACCCACAGAGCTCATGTCTCTAGCTGCATATGTAGCAGAAGATGGCCTAGTCGGCCATCATTGGAAAGAGAGGTCTTTCAATTTTTATATGCCCCAATACAGGGAAAGCCAGGGCCCAAAGTGGGATTCGTCGGGTAGGGTAGCTGGATGGGGGGGATGGTATAGGTGACTTTTGGGATAGCATTTGAAATGTAAATGAAGAAAATATCTAATAAAAATTTAAAGAAAGGTAATGAATAGACAAATAGAGCTACACCTGTGAGCCTGAAAAAAATTAGATAGCATAAGGGAACATATTCATTTTGTAGAAGTTAAGAAAGAATGAAGAATATATGATGAGCTCATAGTTTCTAAGTGTAGAAGACAGATTTATAATGGAGTCTGGGGTGGATTATTAAGCTTGTTGGAGACCACTCAATATATATTTAGAAAAGTCATGAAGAAACCTGTCAGATTGTAAACAAACTAGGCCCTGAGTAACATCACTGGGTTCAATTGTCACGAGTAACATGGGGCAGGAAACACAGCTCTATGTTGCTCAACCACCCCATGGTTAGGTCAATATGTAATCAACTCTTATTCAGATATTCTCTACTGTTCTCAGTCACCAGGTCTTCCTCAACCTCCTCCATATTTGCCCCTATTTTACTTTTGTGCCCACATTCATATTTCTAAGAAAGCTCCTTATCAGCTCACAGGTAACGATATATTCTTGTTAATTGACTGCCAAGTTCCCAAGGAATCAGGCAGGAGGTATCACTTCTAGTTAGCTAAGGACACACAACTACCTGAAAACAAAATCCGTTTACTCTTTTGTGTTAAACTGCTGGTGGCTTTGTAGGAGGGACGAAATATCACCTGACATAGTAGACAGCTGTGCCATCTCTCTGCCTATACTGTTTTCTGACTCCTTCCCAGTAGTCATATGTGGCTATGAATGCCCATAATGTGTCCTGAAGAGGGATGAGGCTGAAAGAACAATACACCATCTTCATTCTTTAGAGAAATACCAGGGAAAGTGACCCAACTAAGGATTCAAGAATGGGCTTTATTTTCTTATTTGGTGCTGTCATCTTGTCTGAATCTTCCCTCTGACCCTCTTGTTCTAATTGAATTGCCTTTGTAGGATTAATAAGACAGGAGGTATTTAAGAGATGATTAAGAATGTTTTAATACCAATATCTCAGGAATAAGATATTATGGAATCATGTTTATTCCAACTTTTCTGCTTCTCTCTGTTTACTTACCTAGCTGCTCTTTTGTGCCATAGGAAGACCCCTTCCCTAGATGCTGAAACCATGCTCTACAACTTTCCAGCTTTCAGAACTTTAGGAAATGATTTTATTTTATTTATGAATTATTTAGCCTGAAGTATTCTGTTATAGTAACAATATAGGTGAAGAAGGCACAACTTCTATAAAATTCCCAACTTCTGAACAAGAATCTTCACTTGATTCAGTCTGTTTACACTAGAAGATCAATCTTCTTTCTTTAACCTTTCAGTACCTTTTTATAGATATGATATGGGCATAGCAAACTTATGTGGCATGTCTTAGCGTGACTTCCCTGGACACTTATAAAGTGGAAATTCAAACACCCTCCAACAAATTAACTGTAAAATTCATTCTAGACTTGAATACAGATTTTTCAATGTTATCAATTTGTTTCACTGTAAAATATAATCAAATCCAATAAATGACCAACCAATTTTTATGAAAATGTTACATTGTTTATCACTTATTGTCTTGCTAACTAATTGACTCCGAACTGTAATTAATTTTAGAAGGTCAAAAAGAAAAATAGAATAATGTTCCATGTCTGGATATGTTCTGGTATTGTGATGAAGCACTTGAGCTAATCAACTTATAAGGAGAAATTACTTACTATGTCTCAGTCTACTATTGCTTTACCTATTGTTTTGGGCTTGTAATTTTACAGAACATTGTCTTTGGTATACATGATGAAATTGGCTGCCTACATTTATGTAGTTTCAGAAACAATCAGGAGAAACAAAGCAGATCTTACTGTCTTTTTTCAAGGGCATGTCCCATGTGGTCTAACTTTCTTCTACTAACTCTACTAGATTTTAAAGGTTCCAAAATTTTTCTGGGACTCAAGACATGGCTTCACTGGCTAATAATGTTTGTGGCTTAAGCATGAGGACCAAAGTTTGGATCATCATCACCCAAATAAAAAGCTGTTTGTAGTTGAATATGTGCCTGTAACACAATGTTGTGAGTGGTGAAGGCAGGAAGACTTCTGGGACTTGTTGCTGTAAACTGCCAGCCTAACCGCAGGTTCAGTGAGAGACTCACACAGAGAGTGATAGAGCAGAATACTCATTTATATATGTACTCAAGCATGGAAGCACATGTCTTCATAAACATTATCACATGAACACACACACACACACACACACACACACACACACACACACACACACACAGAGAGAGAGAGAGAGAGAGAGAGGGAGAGAGAGAGAGAGAGAGAGAGAGAGAGAGAGAGATTTAAAAGTTTTTAATGGCACCATATGCTTGAGATGGAATCTTTAACAGGGATATGTGGAGAAGATTCATGATCAAAATTCTTGCTGTGATTTTCACATTAAAGATTCACAGTAGTAAATTAAATAGAATATATATATATATATATATATATATATATATATATATATATATTAATATATATGTATATATATATCTTAATTAAATAGTGTATTCAAGAGATTAGACTTCTAACATCTGTAAACTTAGATTTGATTTTTAAGTTATGTATCAAGTCATAAACAGGAATGGAGAGTAGAGTGCAATATCTTTTTTGTTGTTGTTGTTTCTTTTTTTGTTTTTTGTTTGTTGGTTTCTCTTTTCTTTTCTTTTCTTTTCTTTTCTTTTCTTTTCTTTTCTTTTCTTTTCTTTTCTTTTTTCTTTCTTTTATTTTCTCTTTTCTTTTCTTTTCTTTTCTTTTCTTTTCTTTTCTTTTCTTTTCTTTTCTTTTTTTCTTCTTTTTTTCACAATATAATACACCAGCACCCTGGCTCTTTCCAATGGGACTTGGTTATGAGGCACACAAGTCTTGTGTAATCTCTGTAGTTTTAAAACTCTAGAGTATATAAATCAAAACTTTCAAAAAGGCTACCTCTGCAATGGCCTCTAGTCTACTTGCATCTTGTTTTTAAGGCATATTTTCTATACTTCTCAGGCCTACAATTGGAGGCAGGGTTAACTTCCAAGTTACAACCTTGGCCTCCTTTTCCATCATCTTTAAATAAATACAAATATCTGTCTATATGCTAATTCCTACCTTGACACTATCCAACCTATCATGAAAGACTCCATATAACAAAATAGAACAGCCCCAGGACTTGGCACAGACCAGATGCCTTCTTCATCAGCTCTGGGTTTAGAAGCTTGCAGTTGGATATTTGTGGATAGGTTCCCAGATGGTGACACAGTCTATCACTGGCACTCCTTCACTGATGGTCTTGGACTCTTAATGAACACAGAAAAGAATCCTTGTCAAATTTCTCTCTCAGGTTGTTGTGGGAGACAGTTCTCTAAGGGAATTTAAAACTCCCAGCATTTGTGAGCCAGTCTGTTCACTGTGAGCACCCTGAAAGCTTGGTTTCTGACTCCCAGGATACTCTGAAAACTGTCTCAGCTCTCATTACAGTAGCCTCACTCAGTACACATGGTCAGCAGAGGGCTGTGGAAAGCTGAATTCCTTCTGAAAACTCACACAAGGGCATCTAAATACAGCATTACCACATGAAAAATAAAGGAGAGAGACCACCTCTATGCCTCATCAGTTGCTTTGCAATAAATTAATTCTTTACTGACACATTTATTCTGATATTTCTGGAGTTAATTTCTATTCATTAGAACTTTTTGCTGTTGATTTGATTGTTTAACACAGTGAATGCTAATCACAGATGATCCCCTACACTTAAAATGTGATTCAGGTGACTAAAGAAATGACTTTCAAACTTGAGGTAATTTTATTGAATTTAAATCCACATAACCATATGTTTGAAAAGTATGACTCTAGAGTTTGAATGCCATTTTACTACTTTTCTTCTTTTAATTTCCAGACTGTTTTAGGCTGATAGTAGCAGCAAGTTAAATACTTTGAAAACAAGGATATGTTGGTAGTTGGCCTTATGGACTGAATAAGCAGATGCTGATTTCTATGTCTAGACATCTGTCTACAGTCTGGATGCTGGCATGGTCAAGCATCTCAGGTCTCAATGTTATGTAAAAACTGTTTTCTATTATTTGTGATTGGAGAATAAAAAGCTGATTTAGCCTATGACTGGGCAGAGGACATAAGAAGGCTGAACTTTCAATTTCAGCCAGCGGTTCTGGGGAGAGAGAAGGAAAGAGTGGATAAACCAAATGGAGAGATCAGGAGGATTCATCATGTCATTGTGATGAGAGAGCAGGTTTGAGGAAACACATGGACCAGAATGAGTCAAGGTCACACTCAAATTAAAGGTAAGGGACGAGGTACATAGGAAAGAGGTAGCCTGAGAGGGTTAAGGTAGCTCAGAACCTTCTCTGCTTATGCTTGCAGCTTGTTAATAAGAATACCAAGTCTCTATGCCAGTTACTCAGGAATTAGAATAGGCTACAGCATACAAAAAAAATGTCCTGCAGTTATTCAGGCACAAAGTAGGAAGAAGCAACCTCTTCCAATTCTACTACACTTATGAATATGTTTATTTTTTTATAAGATTAACTGATTTCCAATACAAAATAGATGGAAAGTTGAATCTGCCTCTTCTCTTTTCTCCCATGGCTCTTTTCTTTTTCTTTCCTAAATCCATTACAAATCTAGATAAACCAATATAATATATATACAAATCTATATAATATATGCAAATCTATATAAATCCTCAAGAGGAATAGACTTATAATAGCAGAGGTGTCAGAAAAGGGCAACCAATAGGTCCCCATGGTTTAATTTTCTTTAATTCTTAAAACACATCTAGACATACTAATGAATGATTGTTTAAGGTGCTATTGCCAGTGCTGATAGGAGTGAAGTTAAATACTGTTTGTTGACAAATCTGACTAGAAAATTCTGTATTTAGGATCTGATGATATCAGAGATGAGAATAAGATGGATAGAAAACAAAGAATTGGTTCAAAGTGCATCTAACAAGCACTTTCTATTGGTAGACACCGCATTGATTTTTCTATTTCAGAGCAAAGGTGTTGGCAGTTTAGAGTTTATCTTTGAACAAAACCTAGAGGGCTTGCTTTCTGCCTCTATATAACCATTGGATAAACCGTATCAAAACAATTAGAAATGCTGGTAAGAGGTAAGCATGCCAGTATAGAATCTTCACTGATCTCGCTTCAGAGGGCTTCAGAACACAAGTTGCTCGATTTGTTGGTCTAGTCAGTCTACAAGCCTGTCTACTTAGAAAACTTGGGATGGCTTCCCTTAACAAAGAATCAAAAAGAGGTAATGAAAATTGGCAGTCATGAACTGCCTGTAGTGTGCCAATTGCTGATATATGAAGAAGAAAGAGAACAAAAAATATCCCAAGAATGCCATGACCCAAGCAGTCCACAAAAGAAAGTGTAGAACCATGCTAATCCCACACCTTCACAGAGTGAAAACTATGAAGTCCTAGTCTTGCATACATCAATTTTAATGACTTTTGCCATGACCTTTGACCCAAGGGAAGGAGAAAAGTTGACCTCTTCTTATAATAGAATCCTCAAGAATACTCTCTATTGGAAATTTAGGTTATTTAATTTTAGTGCTTAATCTTCAGTCAAAGCCCGTGGAAAGTTATATCAAAGATAGTTTATATATTAATTTCAATAATGTAAAAGTCCGTGGTAAAACTGAGAGTTGGATACACAGGGGAAGGGCTTCCTTATTTATATTCTCTATATAGAAACTGAGTAGTTAATCACAGGTGCTTAGTTTGGGAATAATGGTAAAGAGCAGAGGGACCCTGATATTTGACATTGCAAGTAGAATTAATTGCTATAAAAGCAATCTGGAAGTAAAATTAAAAAAACAGACAAATTAGGAAGGGGTATTATTTAGTAAACTTGTAGCTTCTCTCTCTGTAATCATGGATAATTCCTAAGCAGAATTATTAGCAAGCATATTGATTGACACCTGTGAAGATGATGAAGAAGGCATGCTAAGTCTAAAAAAAAGCCACCAAGTCTATTGTGTCACATGAATTTAAGCAGTAAAAGCAAGGGTAGCATAAGGAGGTCTGGGGAATATTGCGGATCATTGTCAATTTCGTTGCTATGTACCCAACTTTCCAAGAATATTTGAAGTCACAAAACAAATTTTAATGACCTGAGGAAATGGTTAACATACAAAACAAAGTCCTAGATAATTTAGTTAGTGAAAAGAATGTGAAGTTGATATTTTGATATTGCAAACTATACATCAATTGTTATAATTAGGGCAGGAAACAATTACAGGAAGAGAAGCACTGTTGTTTTTATTCACATGCTATGTGCTATATAAATGGTTAAATTAACATCACTAAGTTCGAAGCTTTACTATAAATATTCCAAGTCGTAACAAATCCCAAGATGTTTCTTTTTTAATGAATATATAGGTTAGAGCTTTTAAAGTATTTTAATCTAAATGGTACTTTTCTCTTAATCACAAAATCACATAAAGGCTTAGGTAAAGGATGTATACAGCAATCAAAATCTCAATAGCGAACATGTTACTATTTTCTTTGCTGTGACAAAGCAACCTAAAGAAGGAATTATTTAGATCACAGTTTAGGGTAATGCCATCATGGCAGGAACAACATAGTGAAGGATAAATAGGTGGCTAGTCATACTTCCTGTACCTTCAGGAATCAGAGATGAGAGGTAGTGCTCATCATGCTTTATCCTGTTTTCGTTCCATCTAAGAAGCCAGCACATGGGACAGTGATGTATATATTCATGATGGGTTTTTCCACTGCAGTTACATCTCTGCAGAAACTCCTTCACAGACATATATGAAGGTGAATAATACTGAATCCTATCAAGGTGTCAAGATTAAACATTGCAGCTTTCAAATCCCTGTGCTCCTTACAAAGCAATTGATCATACTGTTTCTTACCTAGGTTGATTGAAGATATCAGTCACGGACTCTTAGCATTCTGACTTTTTAAAAGTCATCTTTAGCTATTCTTCCCAGCTCTGCCTTCAGAGTTTCCCCAATGTTGGCAACCTCTTTTGTCTTTACCTGCTACAACTTTTTAGACTTATGATTCTGAAATATATGTCTTTTCTAGTTGCTTTGAACTCTCAGAGATAAGAACTAGTAATAGTATCTGCAGTCAACATGGAACATGTGCTGACTTCTTTGTTTTGAATATCCTTATGAATTTTAATGCCATCAACTTGATGTGTGACATATCCAAGAATGCAGTTGTTTTATTCAAAGTCACAGAGATAAGAGGTAAATCTAAAAATTCCCATCTTGGGTCATCTCTTTTCTATAACACAATCTATTTCTTTCTGGACTTTTCTTACATGCCTACGTGTATAGCTAACTTCTTTTCCTTTGTCATATTCATGATGTGGGGAGATAGATTTGTAAATTGTATTTATTAGTTACAAGGTCAGAATACTTTTGAAAACTGGGGTCAATTTCTTTTATGAAGGATAAACAATTTATACTTATCATTTGATATAGACAGACAGAAGGATATTGTAGAAAGTCCTGACTTTGCACCACAATTGCTTTTACCTGTGATATGAGAGATACTTAAATTCTTTTTTTTTTTTTTTTGTTTTTTGTTTTTTGTTTTGTTTTTTGAGACAGGGTTTCTCTGTGTAGCCCTGGCTGTCCTGGAACTCACTTTGTAGACCAAGCTGGCCTCAAACTCAGAAATCCACCTGCCTCTGCCTCCCAAGTGCTGGGGTTAAAGGCGTGCGCCACCACGCCGGGCTTGATACTTAAATTCTCAAACTCTTGATGGCACGACCTCTACAGTAAGTTATCATGAGAATCACTTAAGACCATGGCAATCAAAAGTCTGTTATAAGTGGTCCTCTTTAACTGTTGCCTTCCTTGACTCTTCTACTCTCTTTTCTAGAGTCTTTATTTTTTCTTTTTTTTCTTTTCATTTTTTATTAGATATTTTCTTAATTTACATTTCACATGCTATCCCTAAAGTTCCCTCTCTCCTCCCCCACACCCTGCTCCCCTGCCCACCCACTCCCACTTCTTGGCCCTGGCGTTCCCCTGTATTGGGCATATAAATATTGCAATACCAAGGGGCCTCTCTTCCCAATGATGGCTGACTAGGCCATCTTCTGCTACATATGCAGCTAGAGACACAAGCTCTGGGGGTTCTGGTTAGTTCATATTGTTGTTTCTCTTGCAGGGTTGCAGACCCCTTAGGCTCCTGGGGTTCTATCTCTAGCTTCTCCATTGTGGGTCCTGTGTTCCATCATATAGATGACTGTGAGCATCCACTTCTGTATTTGCCATGCACTGGCATAGCCCCATATGAGACAGCTCTTGTCTTCTCCAGTACACATATAGTTTCTCTTGCATATACTATGATTTCCACCATGAATGAATCTGCTTTTAATTATCTCTCCATAGGTACTTGTTTATATTCCTGCTCAATTAATGTGGTTGTTGATGCATTTCCCCCTCCCTTTTTTTTCTTCTAAGCAGAAATATTTGTATGGCCAGAGTTGAGCTTGTATAGGAAAGTCCAGGCATGGGAGACACCCCATTATCTCCTTCAACTCCCCTATCTGAGATAAGTCTTCATGTTCATGTATGCCTGGAAGCTCATAGTGACAGGAGTGAATGCATTTGTACACAGTGTATCATCTCTCTGCTTATCACTGACAGAGTCAACAAGCTCATCTCTCTTCCTGTCTGCACTGGTCTCCTAAGCAGACACTTGTTAACCTTGACTGTGACTCTTGCAGCAGCAGCAGCAGCAGCCACATGGCATCTTTCAGCATCTGTGTGCTGGCTCTGTTGAAGAAGAGAAGAAGTCCAAAGTAACATTCTCAAACTAAGCCAGAAAATCTTCAACAAATAATATTCATTGAGGCAAGTAGTTTTTGTTTTACATCATTTCTAAAGTCAGTATTGACCTATTTTGGAGAATTGTATTACAGTGGCATTTATTGAATAGCAACATCTCAAAGTAAGTGAAGATTAAATCTATTTCAGAAGGATTTTTTTGTAACAGTGCAGGAATAGAAATGTACAAAGAAACATGTGAATGGTACTGTATTCTTAGGCCAACTGAGGCAGTTGAGATGGCACTATGTACTCTGTCCCAGAAGTGAAGTCCAGCAAGACAGAAGTTCCCAGGGGAGTTTTGACATGCTCACTTTCTACTCTCATTAAGGGACTGTGTGCTGTGTGCTGTGTGCTGGGTGTTGTTCTAACCAGAAAAATATCATGCTTAAACCCTGTCTTCACACTGCAAAGGACACACCAATGAGCAAATAAACAGCACATGAGACACACCAGCATCATGAGGGAAAGAGTCAGAGAAATGCTTTCATTTACTAGGGATGCTATGGCCAATTACCCGAAGTTTAATGAAAAGTCAACAGAAAACTTCTTCCACCCTTCTGGAGGCTGCAAACCCTGAATCTACACATTCAGCATTACTGCACTCCATTTCTAAGGCTCCTTATATGGTTTAGTAGCTACAAGTATGACTTGGGTTGTGGCTGCAACTTTCCAATCTCTGCCTCCATGTTTCCAAAAAGTCTCCTATAGCAACATTCATCTTTGGATGTATGCATCATTCTGGAGATTGTGAAATGATCCTATTTCATCTCTGCAATCTAGTTTCATAGTCTAGCTGTTTTTTTCAAATAAAGTCATATTTACAGGTATAAGGATATTGACATGTATTATAAGGAGCCTTAAACAGGCTGTTGGAGAGTAGTGAAGGATGGTGCATCAAAAGAGTAAAGAGGGCTGTCTGTAGAGGCAATATATGAATGTAGGGGCATATACACGTATGAAGAGTCCTGATTGCAATGGAAAGAATGGCAAGTATATATATATTCTGAAGGTCACAGGACTGTTGCTCTTCTACAGATAAAATGGTAAGTTGGAGTCACTAAAAGGAAGGATCCATGGGTTTTCCAGGCACTCTGTGGCCAGCCAATGACACATTTTCAGAATGCCCTGAGCTCATGAACACCATGAGTTTTTAACAGTTAGTAGTCTTTGCTCTTCAGAAGTCCATCAGATCTTCACATCACTTGTCTTAGAGTCCCCTTTGTTAACTAATCACCTGTTTAAGGGAATAAGCAGGAAGCCACTCTTTATTCCACCCAGAACATCCAGCACACATGGTCTGATTGTGATCCTGTGCACTTACCATAGAGTTTCCAGTGTCCATTCATCATTCTTCATTTGATGTTTACATGGTCGTTATTTCTGGATCGCAGGAGATGGGTCTTTTAAAGATAATCCTACTTGTTTTTCATTGACTTCTAGTTTTACCCATAGCTCCTGATCCTGTAGAGAAGCAATGGATAGCTTTTGAGGATGGATGGCTTATTTTCACAGTTTCTCAACTAGGATGTGACTTTCATTATTTATCTGTAACTTTCATGTGTAACTGAGGGGTTAGGCAGCTTCATTTACTTCAAGGACCAAGGTAATCAATCAGTTGGCCTCATGGGAATAAGGGCAGTTAAAAGGCTGCTTGGACCACACAACTGTTTCCCTGTATTATCCATTGCTGGACTAACAAAGAGGATTTGCCTTGGGTGAGAAAGAAAGGGCCCACTGTGTGACACACTCTCACCCATCCCAACTTTATGGTTCCTATGAGTGTGCAGAAAGAGACAGGAAAATGCTAAATTCACCACATATTTGGATTTTTAAATAAAGCCACTTTCCTTTTAAAATTTCAACATGCATTTCACATTCAATTTAAAATTATTTCAAATGATAAGTAAAACTGAAGTAAATTATTAAAATTTTATATATTTCTAACCAGTTACATCCCCACCATAGCCCTCTTTTTCTTTGGGATTAAACCTGAATTCTCAGGCATTTACTTTATTCAGAACATAAAAGTTGAGGGGAATTACAGATATTCTCTTTCTTTGTGCTTGCCCTTGGGGAATTTTTCTTTTTTTTTTTATGCTTTGAACCCTATGAAAAGATAACAATTACCTGGTCAATATAAATCTTCTCCTGGTCATCTTTCAGCAAAGTCAATGAAATAGTCTTATATTTAATGTATTATTGAATATTATCAAGAAAAGGATGTTGAAAGGTGACTTTGGGAGTGACATATACTCTTATTAATGATTGCTATGACTTTCAGAAGCATTTTGTGAAGATGTACTTCAATTACTTATGTTTAACCAGCCATTCATAGTTCTATAATTTTTGATTGAATCATTTAGTTTTGTGCCTTTCTTGTGACAGTGTAATTAAGCATAAGGATTGTTCTCTGCCTATTGTGCTGGAAGAAAGGACTTTGTCATATTAGCTCAACCTTAGCTTGTGGGTGAATATGAAACATTTCTGGATCTATAAGGGTAACATGAGAAAAATCTTAACATACTGGTTTTGTACAAAGTAAAAACAGAAGAATAGGAAATTTGATTTAGACACTTTTCTCCAAATCAAACTTCAAAACTCCATCACTATGCCACTTTACTTTTCTTCTTCAGAAGACTAGGACTGAATGAATTTGAATTTTCAATATATACTTGTTTTCACCCCCTCATGCAATGGAGTATTGAAAAATTATCCCCTTGTAGAATGGGCAAATTTTTTAGTGTAACTCTGCATGAAAGTTTAGTTCAGAGAATTAGAACACCAGCAAATAGGAAAAAAACAATGCTTGTTCTGTCCTTCATCCAGTCCCAACTTAGCCTGCACAATTTGGAAGCCATATAGATTTTAGCTGATATAGGGAACATTCACAGCCACTCAGCAGCAAGGGAGAGGATCTGAAATTTCACATATAATTTTATGGTGGTATTTAACAGGTCAAAGCATTATTTGGAAGTAAGAGCATAATTGTTTCTTTATAAATGTCTTCTTGTATTCTTCTCATAGGAAGGAAGGGAGGAGATCATTATTTTAGCAGAGCAAAGCACACCTAGAAAAAAGAATCACAAGTAATACAAGGTTTATATAAGTTACACAATTACATTTTTTTCTTTCAATATTGAAATAATTTTGGAATATATATGTGATATATATGTTATATATGTTATATATGACACACACACACAAACACACACACACACACACACACACACACACACACACACACACATATATATATATATATATATATATATATATATATATATATATATATTGGTAAACATAATTTAAGAGATGATTTTTCAAGGACATAAAAGGTTATTGGGAAAACAAAACCAATGACAGAATTTTGGAATGTTTGCCTTTATATATCAATTTTGGAAAGCTTGATACAGTGTGCATCTGTTCAGTGCACAGTTAAGAAGAGATGGTCTAAGAAGATTTATGGTAGCAGGAAGTTACCTGTGATGACATTGTCTTTCATTGTTGCTGTTCAAGTTTAACTGTGCTCTTTGGAGACAAAAATTATTTCATAAATATTAAGTAGACCTTTTATTTCCAGTTGAGATACCAATATACATATATGACAACAGGCCACTAAATCTGCTTTCATCTCTGTTTGGGATTCAACTGAACTACCAGACACTCTTTGGTCTGATACAGAGAGTAAGAGTGACATGACACATATAAAGCTGTAACGATATATGAGTTTTTGAGATAGTAATTTAGGCAGCAACAATTTGTTGGTATTTTTTTTTTTAATACTGATGCAAAGGAAATGAACAAGTGTTGTGAGGTATGTAGCCACTAAGATTCTCCTGGCTTGTCTGAAAAATCAATGGGTGTGTTCTATGATCATGAGACAATAGCTTGTAGCTCTACTTTGATTTTCATACTTTAATTGAAAGTTTTTCTAAGTTGCATGATATGATTTCAATGATGTATTGGTCCTACTTGATAACCACAATTTAATAGAATTTAAGAGAATAATTTAAGTAGAAACATTTTTTAGGTTTCTATGTAACAGATTCTGACTGTTGTATATTTTTCTGGATGTGAATAAAAATCAAAGATGCAGGCAAGTTACCTAGCAGAGTATCTTCTTAGGAGGCAGATCACATTGATGAGAATCTCATCACTCTTTCCTCTAATACTAGATTAATGGAGAGATTAGTAGTTAAAAACCAAGTAACATTTGCGAACTTCAGTGAATGCTGTGAGAACTGCTCTTGAATCTATAAAATTAAAAAGCAAAGATGCACAAATCGAAATGAGGACTGTCTAGGGAAATATGCCAAAATACTAAAAAACTTTTGTATAATAAATAATAAGAACTCCTTAAGAACAAAATATGACATTTTGAGTAATAGAGAGTTGTGTTATAACAAATGAAATGTTTTTTTTTTAATTAGATATTTTATTTCTTTACATTTCAAATGTTATCCCCTTTCCTGGTTTCCCCTCCAAAAACCCGTTATCGCCTCCTCCCTCCCCCTGCTCACCAACCTACCCACTCCCACTTCCTGGCCCTGGCATTGCCCTACACTGGGGCATAGAGCCTTCACAGAACCAAGGACCTCTCCTCCCGTTGGTGACCAACATTCTCTGCTACATATGCAGCTAGAGCTATGAGTCCCACCATGTATACTCTTTTGTTGGTGGTTTAGTCCCTGGGAACTCTGAGGGTACTGCTTAGTTCAAATTGTTTTTCCTCCTATGTAGCGGCAAACCTCTTTAGCTCCTTGGGTCTTTTCTCTAGCTCCTCCATTAGAGACCCTGTGCTCAGTCTAAAGGTTGGCTGTGAGTACCCACCTCTGTATTTGTCGGACACTGGTGGAGCCTCTCAGGAGACAGCTATAACAGGCTTCTGTCAGCAAGTACTTGTTGGCATCCACAATAGTGTCTGGGTTTGGTGACTGTATATGGGATGGATCCCCAGTTGGGGCAACAAAATGGCAACCAACAGACTGGGAAAAGATCATTACCAACCTTCCATCTGATAGAGGGCTAATATCTGATATATACAAAGAACTCAAGAAGTTAGACTTCAGAGAACCAAATAAACCTATTAAAAAATGGGGTAGAAACCTAGACTACCCAAGAAACAATTTACTAAACACATGATACTCAAGAAGAAGGTAGGTCAAAATGTGGACACGTCAACCCTTCCTAGAATTAAGAACAAAGCACACACTGAAAGAGTTAAAGGGAGCATTTGTGCAGCTCAATCCAAAGGATGGACCCAACGACTGCAGCTGCCAGGGATCCATCCCACAATCAGNAGTTGGCCATCAGTGGGAAGAGAGGCCCCTTGGTTATGCAGACTTTATATGCCCCAATACAGGGGAACGCAGGGGCCAAGGGGTGGGAGCGGGTGGGTAGGGGAGCAGGGCCGGGAGGGGGGAGGATATAGGGAACTAGCTGGATAACACTTGAAATGTAAATGAAGAAAATATCTAATAAAAGTAGAAAAAAAAATGGGGTAGAGAGCTAAAGAATTCTCAACTGAGGAATACCGAATGGCTGAGAAGCACCTTAAAAAAAAAAGTCAACATCCTTATTCATCAGGGAAATTTAAATCAAAACAACCCTGAGATTCCACCTGACACCAGCCAGAATGGCTAAGATGAAAAACTCAAGTGACAGAAGATGCTAGCAAGGATGTGGAGAAAAAGGAACACTCCTCCATTGCTGGTGGGATTACAAGCTGGTACAAACACTTTGAAAATCAGTTTGGTGGTTCCTCAGAAAATTGGACATAGTACTACCTAAGTACTATGTACCTAAGTACTACCTAAGTACTACATATCATATCAGCAGTACCACTCCCATGCATATACCCAGAAGATGCTCCAACTTGTAGTAAGGACACATGCTCCACTATGTTCATAGCAGCCTTATATATAATAGCCAGAATTTGGAAAAAACCCAGATGTCCCTTAACAGAGGAACGGATACAGAAAATATGGTACATTTACACAATGGAGTACTACTCATCTATTAAAAACAATGACTTCATGAAATTCTTAGGCAAATGGATAGAACTAGAAAATATCATCCTGAGTGAGATAACCCAATCACAAAGGAGGACACATGGTATACAGTCACTGATAAGTGGATATTTAACCCAGAATCTGGGAATATCCAAGATACAATTCACAAACCACATGAAACCCAAGAAGAAGGAAGATCAAAGTGTGGACACTTTGATCCTTTTTAGAAGGGGAACAAATACACATGGAAGGAGTTACAGAGACAAAGTGTGGAGCAGGTACTGAAGGTATGACCTTCCAGAGATAAAAATTTTAGAGGAAGTACAATCAACTCATACTATACAAGCATAGAAATACTTTGAGACAGACATCAGTGTATCTATATGACTGTATACTATAGGGTTATGGTGAGGGAAAATCTAGAAAACCTTTTAATAAAGTACCATAATTAAGAAAGTGAAGCAAATAATAATATACAGATATTTTAAATTCATTATAAATACATACCTCTTCTTGCTATTAGCTACATTTAAAAATCTTATTAAAGGAAAAGGGAGTAGTTATATAGCTATTATCATATTGCTTTATTTCATTATGGATAAATGTGGTTTGTGTTTTCAAGTAAGTTTAGCATGACTGACTAAAAATTACAAGTTTTTTTTTTTTGGCTAAATGCAGATGACATCAGAAGATATGTAGCTAAAATATGTAGAATAGAAAAACAACTAGTTAGATATGTATATGTATCATTGCTGGAACTTTTTACTGAATTACCAAATTGGTTCTAACTCAATCTTGAATTTGGCAAATAGCTGTGGATAAAGAATAAAAATGAACATGTCTGAACCTTGGTCCCCAAAGGCAACTTTTGGTTTTGTTTTCCATCTCAAATTTGGCTTATTTTTGCATATTGGTTCTATCTCAGATTGCATCTTGTGGTTCATCTCCCTACCCTAGTGGTAATATAGTTTTACAATGAATAATATATATGCATATATATATATATATATATACATATATATATATATATATATACACACTTATATATGAATATGATATATACAACTGTTAATGATGGTGGATTTTCAAAATATAATCAAGAAGAAAATATTAACAGCTGGGTGTGGAGGCCCATTCCTTTAATTCCAACATCTGAGAGGCAGAATCAGGTGGATTTCTGTGAGCTTAAGACCTGCTTAGTCTTCATGAAAAGTTTCAGGACTGCTAGGGCCACACATTGAGATCATATCTCAGAAAAAAGAAGGAAGGAAGGAAGAAAGGAAGGAAGGAAGGAAGGAAGGAAGGAAGGAAGGAAGGAAGGAAGGAAGAAAGAAAGAAAGAAAGAAAGAGAGGAGGAAAGAAAGAAAGGGAGGGAGGGAGGGAGGGAGAGGATGAGAGAGAGAGAAGGAAGGAAAGTAGGAGGGAGGAAGATGAGACAGAAGAGAGAAAATATAGTTTGTAAATTTCTTAATTTTACAGAAAATAACAAGATAATTAACAATTTTGACTATCCTTGACAATAAGAATATGATTTGGGTTCCATCTATTTGTGAAGTTTTAGTATAGAGAATGCTCATGTAAAATTGGATGAGCCAATGCCTTCATGTGCCCAGGACATTCAGCTGTCACATCCCTGCTATGATATTCTTCCACTGAGGGATAATTCAGGGGAGAAGATCATGAGTGAATAGCAATCGTTTTTGTTTTACTAAAAAAATACAAAGACTTGAAAGACATTTCAAAATGGTGTTACCTATAACTTAGCCATGAAACCCATGGAACCTATGGAAGAACATTTTGAATTAGACTGTTTAACAAAATATGTTTGACTATCACAAATAAGGCTGCTATGAACATAGTGAAACAGCCTGTCCTTGTGGTATGGTGGATATATGCCCAGGAGAGGTATAGCTGAGTCTTCAGGTAGAACTATTTCTACTTTTCTGAGGAACTTCCTGATTGATTTCCAGCGTGGCTGTACCGGTATGCAATCCCACCATCAATCGAGGAATGTTTATTCATAACAGCTAGAAACTAGAAGCAACCCAGATATTCCTTACCTGATGACAGAAACTATGGTTTATTTACACAATGGAATAGTATTCAGCTATTAAAAATGAGGACATTATGAATTTTGCAGGCAAATGGATGAAATGAGAAAATATCATCCTGAGGTAACACAGATCCAAAAGGACATATATGGTATGTACTCACTGATAAGTGCATATTACCCAAAAAAATACAGAATACCCATGATACAACCCACAGACCATAAAAAATTTAACAAGATGGAAGGCCCAAGTGAGGATGCTTCAAATCACTTAGATGGGAAAACAAAATAATCATGGTAAGCAAAGAGGGGGCGAAAGTTGTTTGCGATGGGGAAAGGGGACAGGAGAGAAGCCCAGAGAGCAAGGAAAATGAATAGAAATATGCAGCTGCTGAGGGTGGAAGGAACCTCCAGAAAGTCCCAAAGACCTGGGATATAAGAGGCTCTCAGGACTCAATGTAGTTGACCTTAGTTGAACTGCTCAACAGTGGGGAGATGGAACCCGAGGAGATCACCTCCAATAGATAGATAGACCCCCAGTGGTTCAACAGTAGGGAGATGGAACCCGAGGAGACCACCTCCAGTAGATAGACAGACCCCCAGTGGTTCAACAGTGGGGAGATGGAACCCGAGGAGACCACCTCCAGTAGATAGAGGGACCCCCCTAGGGAGGGATGGGGTCACCAACCTACATTTAAAATTTCTGACCCAGAATTGTTCCTGTCTAAAAGAAATGCATGGACAAAATGGAGCAGTGACTGAAAGAAAGGACATCCAATGACCAGCCAATTTGGGATTCACCTCACGGACAAGCATCAGACCCTGACATTATTACTGATGTTGTAACATGCTTACAGACAGGAGCCTAGCATAGCTGTCTTCTGAGAGGTTCTACCAAGAGCTGACTGAGACAGATGCAGATACTTACAGTTAACCATTGGACTGAGGTTAGAGACCTCTATGTTAGAGATACTGGAAGGATGAATGAACTGAAGAGAATGGCAACGCTATATGAAGAACAGCAGTGTCAATTAACATAGAGCTCTCAGAGGCTAAGTTCCCAACCAAAGAAATAATATGGCCTTGTCTGAGGACCTGGCACATAGATACCAGATTACTGCTTTGTCTGACCTCAGTGGGAGATGATGAGCCTAATCCTGTAGAGACTTAATATGCCAGGGAAGGAGAAGGCCTGGGCAGGGGGAGGAGCACCCTCTCAGAGGCCAAGGGGAGGGAGGATGGGTGAACAACTCTGGGGAAGGGGACTGGGATGTAAATAAGTAAAATAATTAAATAAAAATTAATAAAAATAAAATGTGTTTGGAAAGTAAAACACACTTGATTCTGTTACTAAATAACATAGAATTGTGTTCTCATTTAAGCAGGGATAAAAAGTTTATTTAATAGTGTTTAGGTGTGGATTTTCAGACATAAGACTTGTTTTTTATTCAGATACTTACTCAGACAACTCCCATTTAGTTAGGTTAGAATTATGCAATAAGGTAGTATGCAGTTAGAATATTGTGTTTACTCTGGTGGAATCACCATGCCTGTCATTAAGCTGTACTACAGAGCAATTATGATAAAAAAAAATGCATGGTACTGGTACAGCGACAGACATGTAGATCAATGGAATAGAATTGAAGACCCAGAAATGAATCCATACACCTATAGTCACTTGATCTTTGACAAGGGAGCTAAAACCATCCAGTGGAAAAAAGACAGCATTTTAAGCTAATGGTGCTGGCACAACTGGTAGTTATCATGTAGAAGAATGTGAATTGATCCATTCATATCTCCTTATACAAAGGTCAAGTCTAAGTGGATCACAGAACTCCATATAAAACTAGAGACACTGAAATTTATAGAGGAGAAATTGGGGGAAATCCTCGAAGATATGGGTACAGGGGAAAAATTACTAAACAGAACAGCATTGCCTTGTGCTGTAAGATCAAGAATTGACAAATGGGACCTCATAAAATTGCAAAGCTTCTGTAAGGCAAAAGACACTGTCATTAAGACAATAAGGTCATCAACAGATTGGTAAAGGATTTTTACCAATCCTAAATATGTTAGGGGACTAATATCTAATATATACAAAGAGCTCAAGAAGCTGGACTCCAGAAAATCAAATAACCCCATTAAAAAATGCAGTGCAGAGCTAAACAAAGAATTCTCAATTGAGGAATACCGAAGGGCTGAGAAGCAACTGAAAAAAATGTTCAACATGCTTAATCATCAGGGAAATGCAAATCAAAACAACTCTGAGATTCCACCTCACACCAGTCAGAATGGCTAAGACCAAAAATTCGGATGACAACAGATGCTGGCGAGGATGTGGATAAAGAGGAACACTCCTCCAATGCTGGTAGGATTGCAAGCTTGTGCAACCACTCTGGAAGTCAGTCTCGCAGTTCCTTAGAAAATTGGACATAGTACTACTGGATGATCCAGCAATACCTCTCCTGGGCATATACCCAGAAGATGTTCCAATTGGTAATAAGAACACATGCTCTACTATGTTCATAGCAGCCTTATTTATACTAGCCAGAAGCTGGAAAGTACCCGGATATCCTTCAACAGAGGAATGGATACAGAAAATGTGATACATTTACACAATGGAGTACTACTCTGCTATTAAAAACAACGAATTTATGAAATTCTTAGGCAAATGGATGTATCTGGAGGATATCATCCTTAGTGAGGTAACCCAATCACAAAAGAAGTCACTAGATATGCATTAACTCATAAGTGGATATTAGCACAGAATCTTAGAATACCCAAGATACAATTTGCAAAACACAAGAAAATCAAGAAGAAGGAAGACCAACTGGTGGATACTTCATTCCTCCTTAGAATAGGGAACAAAATACCCATGAATGGAGTTACAGATACAAAGCTTGAAGCTAAGACTAAAGGATGGACTATCCAGAGACTTCCCCACCTGGCAATCTATCCCATAATCAGCCTCTAAATCCAGACACTATTGCATATGCCAGCAAGATTTTGCTGAAGGGATGGTGATATAGCTGTCTCTTGTGAGGCTATGCCAGTGCCTGGCAAATACAGAAGTGGATGCTCACAGTCATCTATAGGATGGAACACAGGGCCCCCAATGGAGAAGCTAGAGAAAGTACCCAAGGAGATGAAGAGGTCTGCAGTCCTATAAGAGGAACAACAATATGAACTAACTAGAACCCCCAGAGCTCATGTCTCTAGTTGCATATATATGTAGCAGAAGGTGGCCTAGTTTGCCATCATTGGGAAGAGAGGTCCCTTGGTATTGCAAACTTTATATGCCCCAATACAGGGGGGGAACTCCAGGGCCAAAAAGTGGGAGTGGGTGGGTAGGGGAGCAGGACGGGGGAGGGCATAGGGAACTTTAAGAATAGCATTTGAAATGTAAATGAAAAAAATCTGATAAATAAAGAAAGAGAATATTGTGTTTAAAAATCTCAAACATAATTTTGAGTTTTCAGTGGTATTTACTGGTTTCAAGTACAGGATGTGAAACCGTTCACTATGAACTGGTTACCTGCTTGGAACTACAGCAAATTAGAGTATAATTGTAAAGGTATTCAAAACAGGTATCAATACTTACAAAGAGGAGGTAGAGAGAAATAAACTTTGGATTCCTTGTGACTAGTTCTGACAAGGCTTCATGTGATGTGCTCATGAAGTCTTATTTCAGCAACATATTTGCATCACATGAGACTCCAAAATGCAGCTCTATCTACATCACATACCATAAGGGATGTGACTCATTGGGTTAAAGGCCCTGCTTAATAGGAGAACCATGTCTTTGTTTCAATCAGCTCCCCCTTATTTCCATGTGTTGATACTTGATATATTGTTCAGTTATTCTGGAGAACTATAAACAAGAAATGGAGATAGGTATGAGTTGGCCCAAGGCCATTCCAGGAACTATCTTAAGGACAGGCCTAACATCAACTAGTTAGAGAAAAATTTCCAGAGTCTCACAAGAAACATGTTTTTCCATCTTCAATATATATTTAGTCAGTCAGTATTTAGTAGACATCTACAATGTGTAAAGACCTAGGTTAATGCTAAAAGCAAGAAAGGAGTCCCTGGCTAAATGATACAGAGAAAATGATACAAAGATGTGCATAATGGTGTTACAAAGGATTTGATTCTACAAGCCATCATGTGCTGTGAGAAGGTAGGAGAGACTAAACCAATAGCTTCAAAGAATTTTTTTGTATTGTTCAATGTAGAATATTACAGGCCTGGAAGGACAACTCAGCAGTTATAAGCAATGGTTATTCTTCCAAGGAACTTGAGTTTAGAGACACTCTTCTGATCTCTGTGTGTGGTGTACAGGTATAAATACAGGATAAACTATATATAGTTACATAAAATTAAAGAAATCATGAAAAGACAAGTATTGAAAATAAAGAAGCCCAGTAAAGCCATAGTTCACACCAACAGTTAAAAAAAATGTAAAAATTGTCTAGTCTCAAAATTGTAATTCTTTGTACATTCTGCAGTATAATTAAACAGAAATATTAAAATCCAAGAACCAAATGCATTTTTAGAGAATTAGGTAATTTTAAACTTATCTACTAAAAATATTCTTAATTTCATTCTGCCTCCTTGTTCTTGGGAAGTGAATTGTCACTTTTAGGTTGGGTTTTAGCAAACACCATCATTTTTACCTGCTTCTGTTGTATGGAATCCACTGTTAATGTCAGTGGATACAGAAGTTTTTTCTGGTTTTAAGATTAACTAACTGATTTAAATAATTGTAGGAGCAGAGGCCAAAGTAACAAAAACATCCTTTACATCTGGCTATTGTTGAAAACATATCAAGTAACTTTCAACAATTAATTGTTCATTTGGGAAAAGAAGTGGTTATCTGGAAAAGCAGAAAGAAAAATTTTTGTAAACAGATAGTATTGATAATTCTAGAGCCAGTCATCTTTTTTTCCCCCTATGTCTTTTATTTTATTTAAGAGAAAAGAACAGTCAGTGTAGAAGCATTTTAATCATAATTGTTCTATGATGATATGGAAAAGTGCTAAGTCAGGCTGGAAAAAAAATGAGATTTTAGGTCTTTAAAAAATTGCTCAGACTATATGAGTAAGAGAACATCCTTAGCAGAGAAGATCCTTAGACCAGAGCCATTCTGACATGCAGTGTCAGTTGTTTGGCAGTCGTGAAGTTCATGTTCATTCATGACTTCCCAGCCTCAAACTAAGTGTAGAAATTGATGATGATACCGCAGATAGTGCTGGCTTTCCAATGCTGCTTAAAATTTTATTACTCTGTGTATCTTTGTAATTGAATTTTAGTAATGTAAATGGCAATGACATAACCAGAAAACATGTCAGTATAACCAAGTATACACAAAACAACAACAAAAACAAAACACAAGAATGGGAGAATTGTAGAGCAAGCTGGCAGCTAGTAATATTTCCACTGTTCATTGTGTTGCATGCTGTTCTCTATTACATATAATTGAAGAGTATAGTAGAGCTTGTTTCAAAATACAACATTTAAAAAAAATTATCTATTTCTCTTTGGCCTGTTCTAGAAATACAAAGGAAGTGCAGAATCACACTACATTGATCACAGCATGTTTCAGAATTAGGTACTTATTTTATCTTTTCTTTCCAAAGGTAAGGTAATAACTCATTTTCAGGATTAATGAACAAAATATATAAGAAAAATATGTTAAAAAGAGTGAATAAAGCTGTAATGATAGAATTATTACTCAGAGTGAGTGGAGAGTAGGATGCTCAAGACAGTGCAGAGGAAACAGAGGATAGCTCACTGGAAAAGCCAAGCGTGAGAGTGAGATTGATTATTGATGTCTGCTGCAATGGTGGGTGCAGGCATGCTCTGAGACATTCTTTCTCTCTTTCTGTCCCAGAATATATTGGACTCTGTGTACTTTCAGAAAATGTGTGCTTTCTTAGAATCTGAAGAAACAAGCTAAGCTTCTAAGCCCAGAAAAGGACCCTCATCAGCAGCAAGAGATAGATAAACATCTTCAATACTATTCAACCTTCAATGTAACCCCTAAATGTAACTACATTTTCTTAAATATGTGAACCAATTCAACAATGAAACCTAATCCTTTTATTTAGCAATAATTCAGTTTTTCATTTCAGATCTCAGTGGCCTGTCATGTAGGTCTGATAGCAATCCTCACTCGGGGCTTATTACACTGTCTTCCTGCAACTTCAGGTCAGACATTGTAAATGACTTTTTCTGTCGTTTCTTTGTTTTATACTTTGGATAGACACCTTAAAAATACTAGGTGGCTCCTTTTTAATCTAGTGTCTTAAATATTTATATAATATTAGACTATAATGTGTTGTTTTGATGTTATATAACAAATGTACCAAATGTATTTTGAGACTATAATAGAAGTTCTGAGCTTGACTTTTCCCCTCGTCTGCAAGGAAAGCCTGGCTGGATAAGTGCTTGCCAATGTAGTACTCTGATCGTAGTGCAGGAGTAGTTCAGTTTTAGTTTTTGTGATTAAGGAAAGATTTAAGATGATGTAGATATGTTCTTAACAACAGAAATGTACATGAATTTCTCAGTTTGTTATGGGATCAGTTCTGACCAAGTAGAAGAATTTGTGGACTGGCTACCAAGTTACTACTTTTAGAGATTTTATACCTTTATTAATAATAATTTGAGCAATGAGGTAATAAATAAGCTTAATGTTAAACATATGTGGAACTAAAATGCCCATAATGAAAAAAATGAAATTTAATTGATTTTTTTTTCTTACAAAAGTAAAGACAGATCAGTTACATAGTCAGCATTGTTTAGGAAATTAAGCCATGGACAACTTCCAGGAAAACTTAATAGCCTCCTTGAAATAGTAAATAGGTTAAATGCAAGCCATTCAATTGTTTGATACAAACAAGCAAATACAAAATGAGGATTATTATTTTGCTTATCATTATTTTGTCATCTATGAACAAAAAGATATACTTTGTTAAAGACTGAATGTTTTGATGTTGTGATGGGCTGTTTGAAAGAAAGTGTTGTTTTAATCTCATTGAACTAGCATGTTATAGAAAGTTCAGCTAAGGTCAATTTCCATTCCTTCTGTGCTTCCTGTAAGTCAAGCACTTCATCAAGCCAAGGGAATAAAAGATGAATAAGAAATACTTGTTCTCAAGAGGCTCATAGTTTTGTCAGGGAAATACAGTTAGCAACAGAAAGGTCTACATAAACATGACGAGGGAAGGCTTGGTCCCCCAGGTATGATGGGCTGAAGTGCACCCTTTCCTCATCTGGAGAATCAATGAAACTAGGTCGGATTCCTGGGTCACACCTGGAGCTGAGGAAAGGTTAAAGCACATAGGGAGGATGAACATTGTGTAGGCAGTGAGCCAAGCGCCATTATTGACTATTGATAGACCTTTGTTCTCATTATTTAATCCAAAGAGAGGAAGCAAAAGATGGGTTATGCCCACATGTGGTCTGGGGTGGAAGTCCTTGTTTAAAGTATGAGAGCAACTAATGAAGTTAACAGAAATGTTTGAAATGATCATATGACATTTGGGAAAAATAAATACATATTTCTCGATAGATAATAATGGTATTTTTCTTTAAGTCAAAATATATGGAATTTATTCAGTTTTTTGCTTTCTTATTTTGTCCTTCAAATGTTTTGATCTCACAAAAAGTTAGATAATCAATTATTAAAATTCATTAAAAATGACATTGCATTTGTACTAAGTACTGAAAGATCTCTTAGACGCTGGAGGATGTTCTTCATAAGGTCTTACTAAGTAAGTGAGTACATTGCTAGCTTTCTTTGGCATGAGTATTAGCTCAATCAAATCTTAGTCATATTTGAATAAAAAGAATTAAATACTGATAAAAGCTGAAATTAGTTTTCATCTAGAGGTGACCTCCACACTCAATTCCAGAAAGACTGATTTTTCCCAAACTCAGACAAATTCTTGCCTGCATCCATGCTGGGAAATTTATCTTTGTCAACAATGTCCCATCAGACATTTGAGGAGTTTCATCACTGTCAACTAAGGAACATTTGTAACAGTGAATTAATCCAACTTTGAAGCTGTACCTCATGTAATTCAGTTTTATCCCAGATGGTAATATGCACAGAAATGATGGCAGAGCTCTATTAGGGGATGTGCAGGGCAACTGAAATCAAGGAAGGAAAGACAATCTCCAAGGACATTCTGGAAGCAAATTGTCTGTACTATGACTCATCCCGTGGCTGGGAGGAAACTAAAAGAGCAAACAGGTCATCTTCAGGTGTGGTCATTAGAGACAGAGCAATAGAAGTTTGTCCTGCCTTGAAGAAATAGAAGAAAAAATACAGTCATACCTGGGCTGATTGTGGACCAATTCAGTACTGTCACATTAAAATCTTAACATAGTTGAATCTATTTAGGCCACTGTTTTGAAAGTATTCTCATATTTTCTGACAATCATTTTGCATGTAGAATGTAAATAATTTCCTTATTTAAATCAATTTTCAAATAAATACAACTTAAATCACTTCAAAACTTAGGGGGTATTTAAAAAACTGAGATCCCTTTAAAAAGAGTGGATCAACATACATTATATACTATATACATATATATATATATATATATATATATATATATATATATATATATATATATATATATATATATGAAATAAACTGGCTGGGCAGTGGTGGTGCATCATGCCTTTAATCCCAGCACTTGGGAGGCAGAGGCAGGTGGATTTCTGAGTTCTAGGCCATTCTGGTCTACTGAGTGAGTTCTAGGACAGCAAGGGCCTCACAGAGAAACAGTGTATTGAAAAACAAAACAAAACAAAACAGAAAAAGAAAAAAAAAGAATAAACCCCAAGTGAAGGAAAAGCAAGAAGGATATCATTTTTTTTTTGGTCTTAGATACTTTTGAGAGATTCCATTTTTAATTTTATTTCATGTTCATGGTGTTTACTTGCATGTATGTCTTTATGAGGGTGTAGGGTTCCCTAGAACTGGAATTATAGAAATCTGTAATTTGCCATGTGAGTAGTGGGAATTAAACCCACTTCTCCAGAAGACCAGCAAGTGCTCTTAACTCTTGAGCCATCTTTCCAGTCCAGGTATATTCCTTTTTTTTTTTTTTTTTTTTTTTTTTTTGGTTTTTCAAGACATGGTTTCTCTGTATAGCTCTGGCTGTCCTGGAACTCACTTGGTAAACCAGGTTGGCCTCGAACTCAGAAATCTGCCTGCCTCTGCCTCCCGAGTGCTGGATTAAAGGCATGCGCCACCACGCCTGGCTTGGGACATTCCTTTTAAAAACAGAACAAGAAATTAAGTAAAGAAAGCAAGATAAAAAATGACTGACACATCTCATAAATGCATGACAGCATCAGGTCTCATCACTGTCTTGAGGTGCTCAGTCCTATGGGTTGTGTTCTCTGTGTTGCTTCTATAATTGACAATGTCCAAACCTGGGACCAAGGACATTTATCTTAACTTCAGTTTGGGTTGGGATGTAGCTCAGTTGGTAGGGTGCTTGCAAGCATTCATTAAATCCTGGGTTTGATTCCTATTACTGAATATACTGAACACATGTAATCCTAACCTTACTTCTGAAACAGAGTATCAGAAATTGAAGGTCATCTTCTGCTACACAGGAATTCAAGACCAACCCTAGGGTACATGAGTTCCTGGGGGAGGTGAAGAGATGGGAGATGGCTCAATAGGTAAAGCACCTGCCATGCAAATGTGAGAGAGGACCTAAGCTTGGAACCCCCAGGAAAACTAGGATTCTGGTCTGTTTTTTAACTACTCATTATCCTAGGACTTAGAAGGAAGGATGCATGGTAGAAGAAGAACTTATTATATTCTAGAGTCAACTAGTCTGGCATAAGCAGTGGTGAATAGTAAGAAAACCTTTAACAAACAGTATAGAAGGTGATGATCAATACTTGAATTTATCTGCTGGCCCCGTGCTCTCCTCATCTCCTAGAATATGCACACACACACACACACACACACACACACACACACACACACACACACGATTTTTATAGGAATTAACCTAGGTATTTTCATATAACTGATATAACATGCATATTTCCTATAAAACAAAAGAAAATTTTAACAGATTTAACTTTATTTCCAAAGTTTTAGTAATGTTATATGCAGTAATTTTACTCTGTGCTAGTAAAATGGGGGTGGGGGGTGGTCCTGAAGAGAAAGTCTACATTATTACTGAGTTACCATACATGCATAAGAAACTCAGAGAAGAAAATTTTATAAATGCATTAATAATCTTGTCATTTGGTAATTTGTTACTGAAATCATGGCTTTCAGAAAGCTGGGCAGGGTCCTCATTGGTTAGCTTTGTTTTGTTTGAACCTCTGTTACCACCACAGGAGTAGAGAAAATGAATTTGGTGTATGATGCGCTGCTCAGTGTAATGAACATATTTTAGTTTTAGCAAATACCTTGCACAGTGATGACATTTAATCCACACTTCCTTAGAAGAGATACCAGGGTACCATTTTATTTTAAATTGTGTTTTCTAGCAGAAAACTTGTATGTAATATTAAAAAATCATAGGATATTTATTAAAATATTATATTAAAATATTAACAGAAAAGGAAGCCAAGGAGTGCATTGAGCCACATATTAATATTGTGTCTATGTTCATTCGTTACTTTTCTCCTAAAAACAAATAGTCTATTTTACAGCCTCTGGCTACCTGACCAATGGGATTCTTTACCTCATGATTATTATGGGAATTTGGACAGTTCCATAAATCCAGAAAGTGATGTGTAATAATACAACTGATCTCAGGAGTTGGGAACATTTTCTGTTCATGGTGTCTGGCTAGTATTCACAGGACAGGCATTTATAGTGGTCATTTCAGAATCATTAAGCTCATTGGGGATAGATATAAGAAAAAAAAAATGGAATGGCTTCAGTGATCAACCAATGATTCCAGTGACAAAAAGTAATATTGTTTTCAATAAATGGAATTATTTGAATTATGTTTCATATTCTTTATTTATCTTCTATTTTATTGATTTTAATGAAGAGAACAGAATTGGGATAAGAAAGCAAAATCCTAATTTTATTTTATTTATTATTATTTATTTTTTATTATATATTCTCTTCATTTACATTTCAAATGCTATCCCCAAATCCCCCTATACCCTCCCACCACCCTGCTCCCCAACGCACCCACTCCTACTTCCTGGCCCCGGCATTCCCTTTTACTGGGGCATATGATCTTCCCAATACCAAGGGCCTCTCCTCCCATTGATGGCCAACTAGGCCATCCTCTGCTACATATGCAACTAGAGACACAGCTTTGGGGGTATTGGTTGGTTCATATTGTTGTTCCTCCTATAGGGTTGCAGACCCCTTTAGCTCCTTCATTAGGGACCCTGTGTTCTATCCAATAGATGCCTGTGAGCATCCACTTCTGTATTTGCCAGAAATTGGCATAGCCTCACAAGAGAGAGCTATGTCAGGGTCCTTTCAGCAAAATCTTGCTGGCATGTGCAATAGTGTCTGGGTTTGGTGGTTGTATATTGGATGGAGCCCCTAATTTTAAAACATGATCCTAGTCTCCACTTAAGAAGAGCACTGATGGAAAAATTATATTAGGACTTTAAAAAACGTCTCTTTAGATTACGTATTATCTTGGTCAACCACAGTTTTAGCTTTTATAATAATATAGTTTCAGCACAATGTTATCTAGACAGCATCATAGAAAACAAATGTTTCCATATTTCTTTAAAGAAAGATTTAGAAGTGAAGACAGACAGGTTTTGTTATTCTAAAGAAGTAACAGACTTTTTAAATTTAAATTATAAAGAAAGTCAAAATTTGTTATACCTGTAACATCGTCTGCACATAAACTATCACTAACTAAAAGGATATTTTTTATTCCATAGTTTTCTACAAATATCTCATCTATCACCAGCACTAAAAGGTAAATATGATCCATATTATTCTCATTTGTAGCAAGTTAAAGTTGCAAATTAATTTTTTTCTATTATGCTATACATAATAATTTTACTAATTGAAAGTAAAAAAAAAAAAAACTAGGATTGGAGGATTATGTTCCATATTATTATGTATAATAATTTAAAAGTTCACCAAGAGGGGGAAGAAAAAGGCAACAAAGAGAGAGAGAGAGAGAGAGAGAGAGAGAGAGAGACACAGAGAGAGAGAGACAGAGAGAAAGAGACAGAGAGTGAGAGAGACAGAGACAGAGAGAGACAGAGAGACAGACAGACAGACAGACAGACAGACAGACAGAGACAGACAGATAGACAGACAGAGACTGAAACAGACAAAGCAAGACTGAGACAGAGACATAAAGATAGGGAGATTCAGAGAGAGATAGAGAGATGGAAAGAAAGAATGTGGAGAGAGAGGAGTTAAAATGAAAAAATGCAAATAATGATTAGTTGATGTTAAAGGACACCATGATGTAAAAGTTAATGGGATTTTGTTACAATCCCCACAAATTTGGAAGCCATATAAGATTCTGTAATACTGACTCAAGAATCCTAAGTTGGTTGAGAAAATGGCATCAAAGAATAAATGTTGCTTCTTAGAAATATCTGACATTTATTAAAAGACATTATTCTTTGTTTGCTAAGACATCTCCAAATTCCCTGGCAAGGAGAAATCAGAAACTTCATGTACTACTAAATTATATAGTGTCAAATTATATAATTTAATAATTAAATTAGCCAATTATTTTACTTGAGATATCATGATACCAGTGTACAACTAAAATACAAATAATTAACTCCCAGAAAAATGATGTGCTACTGATTATCTGTCCTCTGAATATTTTTCAGCATTCATACTTAATAAATTGTAACACTGAAATGAAAAATGTCTTTCTTAAAATATGGTAAGGGGTTGCACTGTGCTTTTGAGATTATCGAGATTTCCCCTGATGGACACACACAATTTGCCTTGCATAAATATTCTCTACTTACCTTGAATTTTTAGTCTGATTATTATTGTTATTTAGAAAGGCATCATCTTTCTTGTTTCTTCTAATTCACCAGCTCACTATTTCTCATGTTCTTTAGCATCCTGAATAGCAGACTCATAGAATTAGTGTTTTATTTTTCTGTGCGGGTGAAGATATTCAACAAAGCCTGCCTGCAGATGAGGAGGTCTGAGTTGTAACTGTTTTAAGTTCAGGTCATTAGCAAATGATTCAGATGATTATGGTTGCAATAATATTCCTTTTCTGTCTCATGACATTAACTTCCTTGTCCCCTTTCCTGAATTTTTCTTCTTCAGGACCATCTTTTACAGACCTGAATATTTAGAAACCAAGGCTGGATTTCTTTTAAAATAATCCATGTCAAATTTGCTAGGTTCACATTTATTGTTACTTTGCCATTTTGTATCCCAAGACCCTTTATGTCTTTGTCTAAGATTTGTCTTTATTACTTACAACAAAGTAGTGTGTTTTTTTTTTAATCTGAGGCATGTTACCTATACATTTTAAGTGTTTATTTTTTCTATTAAAATATTACCTTTAAAGATTTCAACCAATAAAGGAGTATATAAAAGTGAGCGATCTGCTTACAAGTAACAGTGAAAGAGAGAGGGATCAAAACAAACACGTGCTTGTGGTGACTTCTCAAAGCCTCAACAAGCAGGGCTAGTATTTTGAGGCTTCTTCTGAGCGACTCTTCTCAGAGATGAATCCCATCAGCCCTTCCACCTGACAAATTATTGCACTGCAAGAAAGTGGGGCGAAACCACTCTGTGGTGCAAATTGTCTGAATTTGTAGGTAAGCATCTTGGGTTTTTGGTAATGTGTCCACAGATTATGGGTTGGGAGTGTTTGAGAGGAAATTCAATGCCTCACTCTTCTCTTCAGCCTTTCATACCTGCAGTAGTGGTCTTTGGTTCTTTGCATCATTAGAGAGACACAGGCAACATTGCTTTATCACAATTTCCTTAGAATCCATGAGCATTCTGATATGCAAGGACAGCAGGGAAGAGCCTGTATGCTCCATTGGCATCTAGTAGATATTCCAACTGGTAACAAGGACACATGCTCCACTATGTTCACAGCAGCCTTATTTATTATAGCCAGAAGCTGGAAAGAACCCAGATGTCCCTCAACAGAGGAATGGATACAGAAAATGTGGTACATTTACACAATGGAGTACTACTCAGCTATTAAAAACAATGAATTTATGAAATTCTTGAGCAAATGGATGTATCTGGAGGGTATCATCCTGAGTGAGGTAACCCAATCACAAAAGAAGTCACTTAATATGCACTCACTGTTAAGCGGATATTAGCCCAGGAACCTAGAATACCCAAGATACAATTTCCAAAACACAAGAAAATCGAGAAAGTCCAACGCGTGGATACTTCATTCCTCCCTAGAATAGGGATTAAAATATACATGGAAGGAAA
>LR753471.1:239825-262178 GCA_902729485.2 Mus minutoides
GAACTAAAATGAAAGGATGGACCATCCAGAGAGTGCCCCACCCAGGTGGTCCATCACATAATCAGCCACCAAATGCAGACACTACTGCATATGCCAGCAGGACATTGCTGAAAGGACCCTGATATAGCTTTCTCCTGTGAGGCTTTGACAGTCCCTGACAAATACAGAAGTGGATGCTAACAATCATCTATAGGGCAGAGCATAGGGTCCCCAACGAAGGAGCCAGAGAGAGAACCCAAGAGCTGTAGGGGTCTGCAACCATATAGATGGAACAACATGAACTAATCAGAACCCCCAGAGCTCACGTCTCTAGCCGCATATGTATTACAAGTTGGCCTTGTTGGTCATTACTGGGGAAGAAAGGCCCTAGGTCTAGCAATGTTTGTAAGCCCTGGTACAGGGGAATGCCAGGGCCAAGTAGTGGGAGTGGGTGGGTAGGGGAGCAGGGCAGGGGAAGTGTATAGGGGACTTTTGGGATAGTACTTGTAATGTAAATGAAGAAATTATCTAATAAAAAAAAAAGAATTTGCTTGGTTTAACTGTCTCCCTGATTTGATCTCACCAAGAACCATCAGATTAGTACCTGGCCTCCAATATCACACAGACACATATTTCTACTTTTGTGTGGTTGATATCAGGTATTAAGGGATGCCTGTGTTTTATCTCTATTTCTGCTTCAACTTATATTTCCAACTGGAAGAGATTACCTAAACACAAATAACAACTAGACTGAAAATAGAAAAGTAATAAGTAACAAGTTATTTATATGAAGACATAAGGAGCTGAAATTTATGATAGTAAATGCTTAATAAATTCTAACTATTATTGGTAGTATTATATTTACTGCTCCCAACTCTATATTTTGTACAAAATGCTTATATTTACAACAGTGTTTTGCACTGTTAACTTACTCCATACTTTCTAAAACACCTCTACCATCTTAATTAATTAATTTTGTTATTGTGCTTGTTTTTAAACTTCTATTACTAATTATCAGTCTTTAGTTTAGTATCTGAATAACAGATGGCTTTTGTAATACCAGCTCAGATGCCCCTTTTTTCCAAGAAAATTTACCTTTGCATTTCTTCTCTACTGCATTTATTATATATAGCCAATGTAATAAAGAATGAGTTTATTATGGTTTTGCTGAGTGTAGAGAAAAGGATTAGGGCATACATAAGTCAGTAAGAGGAGTAATATGAGAATGCATAATTTACATATGATTTAAAATAAGATATGTATCAGTATGGATCTATACTTAGAGGGCAGAGGTCACTGCCAAGTTGCTGTGATTTAAATATCACTTCGATATTATTATTCATATTCAGTAGGTTCTTTCCTATGCTTTTCAGTCTGATAAAATTATACTAGGTAAGATGACTTTTGGAGGGGTTGGTTTAGGATAATGTCCTCAACAGAAGTTAAAAAAAAAAAAACATAGTTACAGGAAGTAGTTAGAAGGGGAAGTCACACCACACACAACACATGTATATGTATATTTATGTATATTCTTGAATATGTGTATGCATACATGTCTATTACATGTCTTTCACTTATCTACACATCAATTTATCTAAAGATCTCTAAATCTACTGATCTATTAATCTTTTACCTTTTCTTAACTTATTATTTTACGAAGTTTAATAGGGTGAATACCCAGCAAAGAAAGAAACAACAAACAGGGCAAAAAAAGACAGAAAAGCAAATCAAAACAATTTAGTCAATTATTCATTATTTAAAATTATAGGAGCATCCCCTGATATTTGTTTTTCTCATTAAAAAATAATAAAATATTGTGAAGCAATTAACACTGTTCTCGGAAACAAGTTCCTGCAGGACCTCACAGTGTGCATTGCTACCTCTTTTCTGAGTAGACCTCAGTGTTGGCTGATGAGGTCAAAGCAAGAGTGACTCAGTGACAGCAATCCTGTCATTGTGGAGTTGCCAAGTGCCAGTCTTTGTTAGGCCTTTGCTCACCATCAGTGTTTTTGATAATAAGCCTGGAAGGATGGGTAGGACATCCATTCTTTGAAAATCTTCTGGAATATAGTTTTTCTTGGCTAATTTCTGAAGAGCTGGAGTGTTTTCATGTAGCCTTGGCAGCAATAAGCTGTGAGCACAGCTGCTCAGTCTTGTGAGCCTGAGTTACTCACCATGGGCCCAGTAACGAGAAAATTTATCCGTCATTGCTTGAGATGATCTCATTACTGTGCTTTTAAGTAGGGCAATATTTGACTTAAATGATTGTTTTAAATTTGTTGTACTTCATAGACAAATACGTGGCTGAAGTCCAGAGATTTTAATCTTTATGTGGCAGGGATAGAAGAGCTTAAGCCTGGAAAGCCTTCAAGGCATGTGTAAACTGATACTCCTCAAGACTAACTGAACAGCCCAGTGTTACTTTGAAAATAGTTTAAAATAAATGCCAGTCTAACCAAATGTTACCGTGTTGATCTAGGCTATTAGTTATGATCTGTTTAAAAAAGGGACTATCTACCAATACTTTAATTCCTAGACTATTTGATCTTTAATGCTTTTTGCTTGTAATTAGTTAGATAGCAGGGTGATTAATAGGTTCTAAATTCTTTGTTTATAAATAATAAAAACATAATAAACACATAAAATATCATGTGGCAGTTTTATTTTCTTTATAGTCAGGGCATGCTATATTCAACAGAAGAAATATCAGATTTTTTTAAAAAAATCAAGTTTAAAAGAAGGGAGGATTGTTCTGAACACAGGTTAGACACAGAATGTTCATGCTGGCATTGAAATACTGAGAAGAGGAGGAGGATATATGCCACTCACTTAATAGGAATGATGTTTGAGATAAAATCATATAACATTTGCTACAAATGATGCCTATCCACAAGGTCAAAGGTTACACTACAAATATTCTGATATTTGCTTCTGATTGATTCACTATTTGTTGACTCAAAAGGTGTGTATGTGTGTTTATTAAAAATGAGATTCCTTTGTACCTATTGAGCATATTCTCAGAGAAAACTACCCAAAGAAATAAAAACAAGTTTTATGTCTGTTCTTTGCTTAAGTAAACAATAAACTGAACCTAACAAACTGTGTGTTTGTCATTTACTCATTGAACAAAAACTATTAAAACACTGTACTAAGTAGTAGGGATATACTGGAGAACAGCAGAACAAGAGGTTTTGAAATTGAGAGTGCTTGGCAGAAGACAGGTGGGAAGAGAGACTTTTATCTGAAAGAATACTACACTGAAGTAATAAAAGAGTTAGAGGAGAAAGGCAGTGGTGGCACATGCTTTTAATCCCAGCACTTGGGAGGCAGAGGCAGGTGGATTTCTGAGTTTGAGGCCAGCCTGGTCAACAGAGTGAGTTCCAAGTCAGCCAGGGCTACTCAGAGAAACCCTGTCTCAACAAGCAAAAACAATAAATAAATAAATAAATAAATAAATAAATAAATAAATAAATAATAATCTGGAAAGGATGATTAAATGTCTGTTAGCATGGACATAACAGCATACCTCATATTTAATAACTTAAGTAATGGAAATATATTTTGTCATGGTTCAGGAGGCTGGAAATTCAAGGTCAAGTCTATGGTTGAATGGTTAGTATCTGGTGAGGATTTTCTTTCTACATTCCATATAACTAGTCTGTCTACACATGCATTCCTTCTGAAAATATGGACTGGAAGAAATAGATAGGCAGACAGAGATACAGATAGATGATGACTAATAATAAATAACAAGTGATAGTAGACAATAAACAAATGAAAGATATGTAGATTTATATAGATACATATGGATGATTGAAAGATGATGAATTATAGGCAAATAGTAGATGGAAGATGACAAGAGTAGATGATAGCTTATAAAAATATGAAAAATATGAAAAATATGAATGATAGGTAAAAAAAGAAACAGGTAGTGGTCTCTTTATAGAAGAACTCCATCCTTATCTACCTTGTACCAATATTTTCAACATATTTAACCTTAACTCTTCCCTTGGACGATCTATCTCTAAATACAAGGTACATCTCCAAAAATACATATGGATTTTGGGATGTCAAAATATTTAGTCCAAAGTAAATTAGTAGGAAATAACTTAAAGAAACAAAAAGCTGTCGACTGTTCCACACTTGCTACTTGAATGTAGTTAGGTGAGAAATATTTATTGCACTTGAAATATATAAGTGATTGATGATTTTGGCACAATCAGATTTTAATTTGAATAAGAATGAGAAAATCCAGATTTTCAAACTGAAATGGGCTACAAAGAGAGTAGAAACTCGAGAACAGAGATAATGAGCTGGTGATGTTTAAACAATGTGGTCTTTGAGGTAAGCAGATATCTGAGTATGTGGAGAAGGGTGAAAAGACAAGCACAGGTTTTGTCTCTTTTGTCTCTTTGTTTAATTTAACAGAACATGCTGAAAGAGCAGTAGTACTGGCAACAAGAGAGGGACTGAAAGTTCTTAGGGAATCCAGCCAAAGGTTACTTCATGCCTGTCCTAAAGAGTTAACTGGATATATTCTTTATGAGAGAAGGTGTCTCTTCTGTTTTAGAAGAGGAAAAAAAATAAGTCATGGGTAAAAGTCCTGTGGAATGTAGGAGCAATGTGAGGCAGAGGGAAGGAGAGAATAGTGAGAGGAAGTTCAGATGGTCTTTCTATGGAACAGAGTTAAGTTTTGTTAACACAGATGTTAAGACAGATGGATTTTTTTTTCTTTCCAATTTTTTTTTTCGAGACAGGGTTTCTCTGTATAGCCCTGGCTGTCCTGAAACTCACTCTGTAGACCAGGCTGGCCTCGAACTCAGAAATCTGCCTGCCTCTGCCTCCCGAGTACTGGGATTAAAGGCGTGCGCCACCACGCCCGGCTCCTTTCCAATTTTTTATTAGGTATTTTTTTTCATTTACATTTCAAATGCTATTCCGAAATTCCCCTATACCCTCCCCAACCCCTTGCTCCCACTTCTTGGTCTTGGTGTTCCCCTGTACTGGGGCATATAAAGTTTGCAAGACCAAGGGGCCTCTCTTCCCAATGATGGCCAACTACGCAGGCCATCTTCTGCTACATATGCAGCTAGAGACAAGAGCTCCGGGGAGTACTGGTTAGTTCATATTGTTGTTCCACCTATAGGGTTGGAGACCCCTTCAGCTCCTTGGGTACTTTCTCTAGCTCTTCCATTGGGGGCCCTGTGTTCCATCCAATAGCTGACTGTGAGCATCCACTTCTGTGTTTGCCAGGCACTGACATAGCCTCACAAGCCGCTATATCAGGGTCCTTTCAGCCATATCTTGCTGGCATATGCAATAGTGTCTGCGTATGGTGGCTCATTATGGGATGGATCCTCGGGTGAGGCAGTCTCTGAATGGTCCTTTCATCTCAGCTCAAAAGATTGATTTTTAGTCAGGGTAATGAATGTAACTTGGCAAAATGGGCATAATTTAAAAATTATGAGATGATTGTTTAAAAGTTGGAGGTGTAGAAAGACATAGGGAGATGGGAAAGAGAGAGGCAGAGAAAAAGAAAAAGAAAAAGAAAAAGAAAAAGAAAAAGAAAAAGAAAAAGAAAAAGAAAAAGAAAAAGAAAAAGAAAAAGGCAGAGAAAGAAACAGAGACGGAGAGGCAGGGAAGTTTTATTGATGTCTAGATTGAGTTTACATTGGCTTGTGATGACTCACCTCTTGTGTGATTTTATTCAGCAATATACAGAAACCAGATGGTTATTAGATTAATGGCTGCTTTTAATTTTTCAAGTATGAGAGAGGGACAAAGGAAAAATAAAAACAGTGTACTTACAAGAAATTGTCCAGAATATGCAAATTTCATTCCCAAGAAAAGAGGGGTCTATAATTATGGTGGGGGATAGAAATGGAGAGATCAATATTTGGAAGTCTGCATGATGTTGAGAAGTGGATTATTTTAAAATTATTATTATTTGCAATAGCCACACTTACATTAGAAGCTTTTAGGAGGGAAACTAGTGTGATGATTAAATCTTTGACAGTGAAGCCATTGTGTCATGGAGCAAATATTAAGTATCTTTCAGATGCAAACTTGGGTTGATTTATTCTCTAAACTGACCAATCCACATGCACAAGCTAGAAGATGGCTGATAAATTAAATGATAGGTTTGCTCTTTATGGAATTACTAATACATAAATAATTCTCAAAACATTTTACATGTATACTTCCAAATTTTGTTTTGCATGGTAGCTTAATAGTTTTTTAAGGATTTGTTGGCAAAATGGTCAACAAGCCAAGCTAAGTGTTAGGGAAGTCAGTCTGTGTTTTCAATTTAAAATGAATTATGAATTTGTTTTAACCTACTTTTGGGCTAAAAAGGAAGGAAAATGTTACCTCAAACTCTTGAGGTAGTTTAGAAAGTATGCAGTCCAAGTGGTTCCGTGGGGGAGTTTCAGGAAGTCCTCATTGGCTTTTTTGATCACTGATATCCCTGTTCAATATTCTTCCTTAAATACCTTAGAATTTAGCTCCAGCTTGTTTTAGATGAAATGATTCTGAGGATTGCAACACACATGCTGGCTTGAGCTGGTGTAGACATGCTGTGCTTTAATTTGGAAGAACATGCCTTGTAGAAAAGCGGGGCATTCACTGTTGGGTAAGTGCCACTTCTGAAAATTCTGAACTCAGTAAATAGATGTCCATTTTATCACTGTTCAGTTTCTTAGAAGACTCGCATGGGCATTTTCTGACATCCAGTGAGATAATACTATGACATGTTTTAAAATGTATTATTTTTGAGAAATCTGTATTTTTTGCACTTATGACTGTTTTTATTAGAAGTCATTTGTAGACTGAGACTGTAGCTCATATCTTGAGTTTGATACCAGCATGAGAAAAACCTTCCATTGCTTTGTTACTTGCATATATAATGGGAATGAGTTACTTACCTCTATCCATGCCAGGCTATCTGCTACAAGTGAGAGGAATCTTCTTCATGACAGATTGGAACCCATCCCCTGGTAACCAGGAAGGGCTGTGTCTTAATGCCTACTCAGACCTGTTAAGGCACATGCTTTACTTCAGCACATGGACACAGTGCTATGGTCTTTTAAATTTACTGTGGTTCATCTACTCTTTCAGCAGACTTAACTCTTGTGGAGAACTGAACTGCAAAATGTGCCACAGTCTGAGGAAACAGAAGCTTGTAAAAGGAACAATGGAAGGTTTTCATTTCATAAAAATAGTTGAAATAGACATATGAATTAATAAGCTGTCAATAGATCCATGTATAAACATATAATGGCAGTATTATATTATGCTAAGAATAATAAATCTGGAAATGGTTTTATATTTCTAGTCTTAGAGGCAGCACCATAGAAACCTCTGAAAGTAATATGGTCATGTGTCTAACTCACCCCATTTCCTGCTACCTTCATTGCTGAATGAAGGGGTCAATGGAGGTCAACATATGCTATAAGATTAAGGAGATGAGAACTCTGACAACCAGTGATATGGAGGTGTGAAGAGGAGAAAGTTTTGAGGGATTTTCATCTTTGCTGAGTATGTTCTCATTTTTGGAATGATATGCCTACTAAATAAAAGAAAATATTATCAATAGAGCAGGTTCATTCTGCTGTATGAAAGGTGACTGGAACAAAGTCATAACCTGGACAATAGAAATTGAAAAAAAATGCAATGCAGGAAAGCAATGCAGGTGTCGTAAAAATTTCCCTAAGTCCAAATGTTTGAACAAATCATAATTTGAAGACACATTTTTTTTTTCAAAAATAGTATTTTAGTCTTTCTTCAAAGGAAGGAACTATTGATGCACACAGTATCCACAAGGACCTTATTTACCACAGATTTCACTGGAATGGCAACTCATGGCAGCCGAAAAAGACCTTTATTTTTAATTCTAATGTTATTATCTTCTAAATATTTATGGTACTCTGAAAAAATCATCCGTAAAAATAAAGGAAGACTCTATAATATAGGAAACTGAACTTGTCACAAATACTGCACTTTCAGAGTTCTGCTTCTGACAATAAAGTAAAATTAAAATATGAAAATCCACTCCAGTGCCTGCGAGTATTGGATAGACTAGACTTGCAAATGATGTTTATGAATGGGTCTATAAGTATATACTAGAAATACCAACAAGGGCCAGAAATTAAGATGCCTTCAAGCCAACTCTGATGTCTCAACTGTCCTGCATTGTGTCTATAGACAGCCAACAGGTCTTACAAGGGATCAAGATAGTAGTGTGAGTTCCCTCTCAGAGATGAAGCAAATACTCCACTGACCAATGGTTGTAAAAAGAAGTAAAATATGAAATAAAAAGAGACTCAGAGATAAGAGGCTAACATAATTCAAGCAGACCTAAAAATGGATTCTGATTGATTAAAATTAGGAACATCTTAAAAGGAAAAACACAATATATAGAAAAGAAAAAAGATATTAAAAAGGTTTTGTCATGAAATCATTTTGATATTAAAAGGACAAGCAGTGGACCTCTTAATAAGAATTTGCCTTGATTGGCATGGAACAATTTCAAATTATGGCATAACTCATCAATTATACATTCTTTGATTGTAAAATTAGTCAATAAATTCTTATTTCGGAAATAAATACAAAGAACAGGGCAAGTTGAAGGAGGGCCCTTGTAGTAGTGCAGGGCTCTTAAAGCTAAAGGAAGAATCATTAGAATTATTGATTGTTTCTATTTTTCTTTCTTTCTTTCTTTCTTTCTTTCTTTCTTTCTTTCTTTCTTTCTCTCTTCTGAGAATTTTATACATGTATATATGTTTTGATCAAAGCTGCCCCTTATTTCATCCACTCCAATTCTTTCTCTATGCCTTCCACATTATTTTCCTTCTTAAATTTATGTGATTTTTTTTTTTTTTGAAATCCAAATAATCCTGACTGGGTGTGCAAGGGTGTAGAACTGTCTACTGGGATATAGGTAGTCACTTAGGGGCTCCATCTCTAAGTAATACTTATTCTTCTTCCCCCAGGAGCCAGTCATTTCCAGAAGCTTCTCATCTAGGATTGAACTTAATGAGGTCCTTCCTTGTCTAAATTGGGATTGTGTCTGATTTTATTTAATAGAGTAATTTTCCATATGGTCAGAGTTTCTGCGAGTTCATATATGTAATGAACCTGTTATGTCTGGGAAATAATTTTCTTAGTAGACCTTAACTATCTCTGACTATTACAGTCTTTCTTCCTCATCTTCCATGGTGATTCTGTGCTCTGTGGAGAAAAGAAGAGAGTTTATTTCATTGTAAATCAGGACCCCAATTCTTAAGCAAGGTCCCATTGTTAGAGAAGATTGGGCAGCTGAGACAGGACCAAGCTTTATACTAGCAGTTTGTAAAGATGGTCAAATATCTGAAGCTGTGTTTTTCAGTATGCATTGTGGGGTAGCAAATAGGAAGTACTAAGGGTGGAATGACTCCTGATAGGCACATAGTATGTTGAGTTCTGCAGGTATGGATTTGGGCTAAGAGTCAGCAGAATCTAAACAACAATTTCATTAGTAACATGCTAGTAAAGGTAGAAGCTACATGGATTACAAACATTTATATTATAATTCATATTTGGAAAATGATAGAAAAAAGCTACACGGACACACACACACAAACACATGCAGGCATGCACACACACATGCACCCACATGTACACATGTGTGCGTGTACACACAAACACTCACACACAATTATGAAACTGACATTGGTTTTTCTGGTCTTCCTTTCCTTTCTACCTTATTCTCTTTCTTTTCTCCAAATCAATAGCTTAAGCAAGTCGTTTAGAAGTGGCTGATACCTTCCTAGAATTAAGAAAAAAGCACACATTGAAAGAGTTAAAGGGAGCATTTGTGCAGCTCAATCCAAAGGATGGACCCAACGACTGCAGCTGCCAGGGATCCATCCCACAATCAGTCACCAAACATAGACACTATAGCATATGCCAGCAAGATGGTGCTGAAAGGGCCCGGATATAGAGGTCTCAGGGGAAAATATACCAATGCCTGGCAAACATNAAAAAAAAAAAAAAAAAAAAAAAAAGAAGTGGCTGATATTGCAACTGAAAATCTAAAGAAAAAGTTTCTTAATTAAAGATGTGTCTTTAAGTGTTTCTACTCCTGAATCCATTGTTTACCACTTTATAGAATAAAAGAAAATTCTAATAAATGAAGTCAAATCATGTTTTCTTGAGTAATTAACTTAGAACTGTAAGGTTGACAGACAGCTATGATGTTAAGGTGTTTGCATATTTGTAATAGAGAAGTTGGTAAGACTCAAAGAACAATAAATTAAGACAGTTTAAAGCAGTCTAATGCAAAGAATGTCCCAGTAGAGAAATGAATGTAATCCTGCCAAATGAAAAAGAAGAAAAAAGAAAGACATCTAATCCTATTAATCTTTATGTTTGTTCAGTAGAAAGGAGTTTGGGTGGCAGAAAAGACTTGTAGAGTAACCCAGCAGTCCTGGGCAGTGTGCTGAATGGAGATCTGATCAAATTACTCAGGCTAAAATCCATGAAAAGAATTTCACACTGTGTCTAAGAAAACAGTTTTATCAAGTGCATGATCTTAAGTGTGCCAAGATTGTTTTTCTTTCCTCTTTCCACTGTCTTGGTTCAGTGATCATGCTACCTGGAAAAGTTTAGAGCATTGTTGATGACAGTAGCCTGAACGGAAGACAAACAATGTCTGTTGTTAATGCACTGAGTGCTGAACCTGGAAAGATACTGAAAACCTGAGCTTGTCATAACTTAGCATACTTCAAAAAATATATTTCTGTTTTTTCCCCATAGTAGCTATAACTTTCATATTTTTTACTTAACTTATAGAATGTTAAGACCAATATGTGAGTTTATGAACACCTAAAGTCTGAAATACCTTGAACAGAAACTATATACTTATGCATATACATTATTTCTTCCCAAGAATAGAATGACTCAGAGTTTTTAGGTTTATGGGAAAAATGAATTATTTTAAACATAATGTTTAAAATAGTTTAAAGGGGAAGGAGTATTTCCTTAAGCAGGGGTGCAGCTCAAAAGCAGCATAGGCTGACCCCACTGTATCATACCAAGGTCTTTCCCTACCACCTACAGTGGGAAACTATGCACAGACTAAGTGGAAAGAGTCCTTTAATTTGAACTTTAGATCCAAGGAATGATAGAAGGGTGAGTTGAGGATGAGGAAACCTTCCTGACCTCAAGTAACATCCTGTCTAGTTAACACTGGGGGTGGGGGTTGTCTACATGTTGTATGACTGAATTTTAAGCAGCTCCTCTTTCATATGCTTAGACACAATAGTGTGGTACCAAGACAAGGATATAATTTTACATTGTTTCCAAGAGTAAGTCTAGGAGGAGGTAGGTCAAGATTATTTTTTCTGAAATACTGAGTAGAGAGTGAGAATGGCAAAATGGGTTCATTTTATCCATGTGGCATGACTATGTATATGCATGCTTCAGTGAGTGTGGACACACATATATACTGCTGAATGTCCATGTCAGAAGCTGGTTTGGTTGTTTTTCTAGTTTAGTGGTTTTCAGCCTGTGGGTCATGACCCCTTTGTAGATTGCATATTAGATATTTTTCTTGATAGATATTTACACCACTATTCATAACAGTAGTAAAATTACACTTGCAATGTGGCAATGGAATAATTTTATGGTTGTGGGTCACCACAATATATGGAAATATTTTAAAGAGTTGCAGTATTAGGAAGGTTGAGAACCAGATTTGTAGATCAACATTTGTATTTGAAGCTGGGTCTCTCACTTCTATTCACAGCTCACTGATTTGGTTAGCTAACTTGCTCTATGGATGCCCTGTCTCTGCCTCTGGGGTACAGATGGGCCACCAAGTCCACCAAGCATTTATATGAATGCCAGGGACTTAACTCTGAGACTTTACACAATAATGGCAAGTGATTTACCTAATGATCAGTATTCCAGCACCACTGTTGATTTTTTAGATGACAACAGTTGAGGAACATGGCCTAGAGTCTGTGTGGCCAGACACTCTTGCAAGCAGGACTAGAACTGTGGATTCCTGTGGCTCAAAAAGCTGATAGCAAAGAAAAGTTAAAGTTTAGGTGGTAATAAAGAACACTAGCCTACCAAAGACAAGAATAAACAAAACAAACCTAATAAGCCAATAAACAAAGATGACTGTTTTCTGATTTTCATAGTGAGAATAATTTAAGTAATAATTGAGATAAAAGCATAATATACATGTTCCCCAAATTAAAAGCAAAGTATGTTCTATGTTTCCATATGTTCCTTCTACAACAAAGGAAGATAAAAACAAATGAATAAACAACAAAAAACCCCCAAATTGGCTTAATAATAAACATCAGTATTTTCCACTTTTATTTAGCCTATCCTTTTATTGTTAGCTTGTAAATGTGTGGGTCTCTTTTCCTTGGGGCCCATGAGGGTAGAGGGAGCAGAAGCAGCAAGCAGCGTTTGGAGAGCTGTGAGTATGATGGAAGAACTTCCTGGAGTCAGCTTCATGGAGACAGCTCTACTTTATTGTTCAAGGCAGAGGACATATAAGTACTCTCTTGGTGGTACAGGTGGAAAGGGCTGATTCGTCATAGCAGAGGACCTAATTGTTGTATGGGCAAGGGAAAGAGTGAGACTTATGTTGTGGTGTCCCTTCTCCACCAACATAGTTGGTGCTAAGACCGAAGCCTTGAGAAAGCCGCACCCGATGGCACCTATTGTTTGTTAATTAGGCTAAGAGATAGACCCCCCCCCCGCCCCCCGCAGCCAGGTTCTGTGTGTCTGCCAGATCCCCCGGCTCCGCCCAGCTTACCAGAGGCCCACCTATGACCAGCCCACCTGCTCAACCTGCAAGATGTCAGGAGACTCAGGGTTCCCGCCAAACTCCAGAACGCCTGCACAGAAGACTGGGGGCGGACCTCCCCTTCCTTTATCCCCAAATGCTTGTCCACCATTAAACAGTCATTCTAAGCAGAAGCAACCATGTAGCCTTGGAGTTCTTCTTTCTTCCCCCCACTCCTTTAGTTTCATTTCAGCTTCGGGCCAATCCTCCAGGAACTCCGTCCACTGCGGGCAGTGGACCCCAACATTATGTGCTGATTCATGCAGTGCTTGCGAGAAGCTCTGTGCAGCTTTAACATACAAATAAGATCAGGCATCTGTGCTAAGAGACACTGTACAAACAATGTCAAACAGAGAAAAGGAAGCCCCACTGATAAAGGGAGAAAGGAAGTCTTACATTTTGTACTAAGCTTGGATAGCTATCTAGAGATGGTGGGCTGTGACCCTAGCAGCATGCTTCTCCCACATAAATGTTCTTTTCCCAGGCAGGATGAAATATTTTCTCTGTAAATATTTTCTCTCACACTTGGGCTTTCTTTTTACTTTCATGGAAATTCTTGATGTGTGTGTGTGTGTGTGTGTGTGTGTGTGTGTGTGTGTGTGTGTGTGTGAGTGTGTATGTGCAAGTACCAATGGGAAGGTATGTATGTTCATGGATGTGCATGTACATGTGTGGTTATACATGCCTGTGCAGAACAGGTGAGTGGAGGTCAGAAGTCAACCAGACACCTGGCTTTATCCATGTGTGCTGGCAATTGAATTTAGTCCGATTATTTACTTTCTTATTTTTGTGTTTGGGATGTCACATTTTAGATATATGGTTATAAGATTTATAGGTTATTATAGAATAATTCATTAAAAGGGGGATTATTTGCCCTTTTCTTGATACTTATCAAATGCTAATTGACTGTAGACATTAGGATTTGTTTCTAGACTATTGCTCTTCATTTGTTTTTAATATGATATCATTATACTTTCATTTGAGTTTTGAAATCAAATAATATGTGTTCTCTGACTTCTCACTTCTTTTTCAGAAATGTTCTTGGAAAATTTCCTGTCTTTGCTATTTTTATATGAATTTTAGAAATAGCTTGTCAGTTTATACCCAGAAAAGTAGCTGTGATTATGTCACAACCATATTGAAACTTCAGTTCACTTGGGGTATAATATGCTTTTCAATAATAATTAATATTCCCAACAGTCTTATATAATACAGAAAACAAAGGGGTAGGATGTCACAGCAGGCAAAGTACATTGAAGTTATCTGACACAAAACAGAGGAATGACTTCAAAAGGACTTACAGGAACCAGGTAATGTTTACAGTAAAGATAAACACCCCTGCCTTTGGTCAGCTAATGAAAGGTAAGGATTTCACACCCTAGTCACAATTTGTGCTACTCCTTTGAGCCTTGTGAAAGCTAGCACCAGGGGGTTCTGCTCTAGCAAACCTTCTCATGAATAATGCAATACCACAACCCCCCTTTTTCCTAGGCCTTGGTAAATTCTTGCATATGTGTGTAACTTGGCTCTTCTTTTAAGTATCTGTAGGGAATCTCCATTTGTCAGAAGAATTCACCAACTTACTTCTAATATGCAATGTAGTTTGCAATACCTGGCTGTAATGAAGATTCTAAGTATACTTTGCTAAGCTTGCCCTGCGATTTTTTTTTCTCGGTTTTTTTATTAGATATTTTCTTAATTTACATTTCCAATGCTATCCCGAAAGTCCCCTACCCCTTCCCCCTCCCTGCTCCCCTGCCCCCCCACTCCCACTTCTTGGCCCTGGCGTTCCCCTGTATTGGGGCATATAAAGGTTGCAGTACCAAGGGGCCTCTCCTCCAAATGATGGCTGACCAGGTCATCTTCTGTTACATATGATGCTAGAGACACGAGTTCTGGGGGTTGCCCTGCGATTTCTAAGTCTTATCCAGGAAAATACTGTAAGAAATCATTCAAGACCCTCCATGATATTGCAGGGACAAATCTGCAATGGGAATGCCAAGGTTCCTGGAGGCTAAGTTTCCTAGAAACTCTGCCTCAGGACTGCTTTCAGGTTTCTAAACCTGTAATGCGATTCACTACTGGAGTGGCTGTAGCATTTATGTTGTTGTTTGTATTGCATGTCTGGAGATAATAGGATCTTCACTTCTTCATTTGTTTGTGTTTCTCTGATACTTTTCTCATCTGTTGAGTTTCTTTCAAAAAATGACCTACATTTGTAGTCTGTTAATCACATATTACTTGGTTTCCAAGCACCATTAAGAGTTTATTATTATGAAAAACAATATGAACCAATCAGACCCCTCAAAGCTCTCAGGGACTAAACCACCAACCAAAGAGTACATATGGAGGGACCCATGGCTCCAGGTGGATATGTAGCAGAAGATTGCCTTATTGGGCATCTCTGGGAAGGGAGCCTCATAGTCTTATGGAGGCTGGATGACTCAGGGTAGGGGAATGCTAGGGCACTGAGGAAGCAGTGGGTTGGTAGGTGGGGGAGCACCCTCATGGAGGCAGAGGAAAGGGGAGGGTATAGGGAAATTATTTAGGGGAAACTGAAAAGGGAAATAACATTTGAAATGTAAATAAATAAAATAACCAATAGAAAATGAAAAAGAGTTTATTGTTATCTTCATTGTATATAAATCGTATATATTATAGAAACCATTTAAAAATAAATATTAGTTTATATATATGCATATGAATGTCTGTGTTTGTCTATTATAAAATTGAGTTTTAGTTGAGAAAAAAGCATTGCTATTTTTTAACCATCTCATTTAAAATCATTCTTTTATTTGTCATTGAGATGAAAATGTTAACTTTGTCTAAATTTATTTTCTACACAAAATAAGAAATTTTAATTGAAGGTAGTATCACAATATTCTTAGCAGAACACATTAAATCAACTTGTCTGGATGTCTGTAATAAATGTTCATGTTTTTCTAGTTTCACAGACCTCAAAAAATGTTCATTTTCAAACACTTCAAATAAGGATGGGAAAAGACACACACACACACACACACACACACACACACACACCTAAACACACATACCATACACACACACACACACACACACACACACACACACACCCCTATACACACATACCATACACACACACACACACACACACACACACACACACACACAGACAGAGACAGAGAGACAGTGATAACATGATATAAAGTGTCAGTGCAGTCCTACTAGACTTCTAAATGGTGCACTATAGTGGATATACAGACCAAACGGGATGACAGGCTTTAAATATTTACTTAGCTTGTTGTCCTTGTGAAGAGTTGGTTCCAAGTAGAGCCCAGTATAAAGGATTTATACACTCTACATCTGCTGTCACCTTCATTTATTTTGTTACTCAAGTATGATGAATGAACAAGCCAACAGTCCATGATGGGAAGTCCTCTCTCCCTCACCTCTTTTTCTGGGTCAATCTCCAATAAACTCATTTTCCTTGTTTGTTGTCTTGAGCTTATGCATGATATGAGCTCCTTTTTGTTCCTTCTCGCCAGCATCTATGTTTGGTAGAGGTTGCTGTGGGTACCTTACAATTCTTTTCAGGTTGGTTTTGTCCCATCCTTAGAGATTCTCACTTCTGCTAGCACACCCTATATTCTGTAAGATTGTTTCATTATGGACATGTTTTATAGATTATTTGAGCACTGGAAAAAGTATTGCATGGGGGAAAAAAAAAGGAAAAAATGTAGTGTTCTTTTCTAGAACTGAATGGGAAACAAAGTCAAACATATACTTTGTTTTCCTTATTTCTCCTCCCATTGCCAACTCTAGTTTCAAAGTTTCTTTGTTGTCCACAGTCTATAACTAAGACCTTTTCACGGTTTTCTTCATTCCTTTTTCTCTTCAATGGCTTGTAACAGATACTGAGTTGATTCATTCCTTTATATCATAATTTAAAAACATTTCCAGAACTGGAGGATATCATTCTGAATGATGTAACCCAGCCCCAGAAGGACATGCATGGTATGTACTCACTTATAAATATATATTAACTATATAATACACGTACCATGTTACATTCCATAGACCCAAGAAAGCTAAACAAGAAGGAAGATCCAAATGATAAATATCTCACTTAGAAGGGGGAATAAAATAGACATAAGATATAGGGTTAGTGTAGTCCCGAGTCCACTCTGCAACAGGGCTTAGGCCTCTTGGGAAGGCAGGATGCGGGAGGGAGTTTTGACTGCACTTACCCCAAGCCAGTGCCAGGCAGGTGTCAGGCTATGCAAAGCTGCAGGATACCTTTGGTGGGGGAGCTCAGTCTGAGGTCCTGGAGATAGCTGGAACTGGCTTGGGGATCCCCACCCCCACCCCAGCCTATATGGAGGCTGGGTCCATCTGGTTCTCAGTCTCTTAGGCACCCAGGCACAGGTGGGAGCTGTGAAAGAGCTGAGAGTGAGCTGTATCTAGCCTAGAGCCTAAAGGGAAAATGGAAAGAGAGCAGGGGGTTTGTTCCACCTGGAGCTGGCTGGGATAGAGTGTCCTTAGTTTGTTGGCAGCTTGCTTGGCCTGGGCTTCCTTGCTGTGGCTGGGGGCACAGGAATTCTGGGGGAGATTGGTTATCCAGCTCTTTAGGCAAAGGCCTGCTCCATTGCTCCCCATACCGAATCCCAATGAAAAGAGGCAGTCCATGGTTTTAAGACATTTATTGTCATGGTGGAAAGTGAGTGAGTGAGTAAAAACTATACCCCATTTCTCAGGGGCAAGCCTGAGGTTAAATGCCTTTTGCAGGGAGGAGTGTCTGGACAAAAAGCTTAACTGGGTAAGTCTCCAGGCCTTTAGATACCTCATTAACATGGAGATCTGTCTTGAGTCTACATGACCACAGGTCCTGTCCTCAACCTGTGGAGGGGCTTGGGACATTGCCCTTACATGACTGAAGGACACAAATCTGTGGAGGGTTTCAGCCTCATTTCAGGAGCCTAGTGTCCAGGAACCAGGCGAAAGCCTGCTGTTCCTTAGGGTCACCAGGGTTTCCAGTCTAGGTTGGAATCAGGGTGCCTTTCACAATTCTACAATAAGAGGCAGGTGGAGGGAAGGAACTGGTAGGGAGGGAGATGGGGAGGGGAATGCAGGGTTCAGTATCAGGTGTGGGAAGGGCAGGAGAGATGGCTAGATGGCCATGAAAATGAATGGAAATCTGCAACTGACAAGGGTGAGCATCTCCAGGATGAGACACAGACCTAGGAAAAGGGAGGTGCTGAAGAATTAATGGGGATGACCTTAGCTATAACTCACTACACTGGGGATATGGAACCTGAAGAGGCCACCTCCTGTACCCAAGCAGCGTACTCAATGGAGCAATAGAAAGACCAAGTCACCCACAAAACCTTCAATCCAAAATGTATCCTTTGTCCAAGAAGTGAAGGCATGGGGGATAGAGCAGAGAGTGAGAGAATGACCAACCAGTAACTGGCCCAAATTAAGACCCACCCCATGGGCAAGCACCAATCTTTCACACTACTAATGATACTCTTTTATGCTTGTAGACAGGAGATAGTTGTCCTCTGAGAGGCTCCACCCAGCAGCTGACTCAGACAGATACAGACACCCACAGCTAAACAGTGGATGGAGCTTGGGGACCCTTATGGAAGAATAGAAGGAAGGATTGCGGGCTACAAAGCGGCTAGGAACTCCACAGGAAGATTAAAAAGGCAACTAACCTGGACCCTTGGGTCTCTCAGAATCTGAATTAACAACTGAAGAACCTACATGGGTTGGGCCTAGACCTCCTGGCTCATATGTAGCAAATGTGCAGCTTGATCTTCATATGAGTCCCGAACAACTAGAACAGGGGCTATCCCAAAAGCTGTTACCTGTATGTGAGATATGTTCTACTACCCGGGCTTCCTTATCAGGCCTCAGTGGGAGAGGAAGCTCCTAGCATAACAGAGACTTGAAGCACCAGGGTTGGGGGATACCCATGGAAGCCCCCACCAGCTCAGAAGAGAAGGTGATGGGGGGTGAGGGAAGGATTGTGGAAGGAGGGGTGACAGGAACAGGGGCAGTGAGAGGGATGGAAAGTGAATAAGTACAAAAGAAAAGAAAAAAGAAAAGAAAAGCCCCACAGGCATATACAGACTAGACTTATTTTTCTCTCCATTTCTTTCTTCTTTGTTGTTCTCTTTCTCCCATATATATATATATGTATATATATGGAATGGATTGACTAACACATACACATGTATAGTAAAGCAAGGATCAGGAGTTTTCTAACCAATCACAACCTGTCACACCATCATTATTAGGTTCAGTACAGTGAGAAGGGTTAGCTAGTCTGATAGTAAGTCTATATAGGCAAGCAGTCTCTCAGACTGTAAACCTTTGCAGGAGGAAGCTGCAGTTGCTAGTTTTTGTTTATACTGGATTGCCAAAAGAACTCACACTAAAGCTCTGGAGGAAAGCTTTGCCATTTCACTTAAGCCTAGCCCATATGGCTAATGGCTCTGACAATTTTCCATGGGACCCAGACTTTAATTCTTTGACTTGGCCATAGCACATATCAACAATTCACATTCACTTAGGACTTCTATTACTCAGGGTTTCCTCTGCTACTACCTACAGTATATCCTTGTGTCCCTGTCTGTCTGTCTGCCAGTCTGTTCCCCCATCACTCTCTCTGTATTTGTCTCTGTCTCTGTCTGTCTGTCTGTCTGTCTGTCTGTCTGTCTGTCTGTCTGTCTCTCTCTCTCTCTCTCTCACACACACACACACACACACACACACACACACACACACACGGAAAACAATGTCAGGGAGCTCTGCCTTTCCCCCTGTTCAACGTCTTGGCTCAATTAGCAGACATGTGAGTGAAGAGGGCTTTGAGGTGGCTCAAGTCCAGTTGCCTCTGACTCCTACAAGCTTCTGCAAAAAAAAAAAAAAAAAAAAAAAAAAAATCTAAGAACAATTAACTTTGTATTTGTAAGAGATATAAATTGTTTACTTTTCAGCCATGATTTGAGTGATCTGTTTTGTAGTCACTGTTAGGTGAACACTCTGTTGTATAAAGATGTTTCATTAGTTTGGCTCAAACTTCTCTTTTGTAATCTGTGCTCAGTAAAGTCTTTCATTTTCCTCCCTGGAAAGATCATGAAGATGTTGTTGTTCATGGACAGGCCTTTGGCTTATGTTATATCTTCTCCATATATGAGAATATGAGATGACATCTCATCTCTCCTGGCCTTCCTGTCCCTTCTTTTTATTTTTTATATTTTGTTATTTTTCTGTAACAAATATGTAATAAATAAATAAATTCTTATTTGTGATTTTTCCCATTTTTTATTAGATATTTTCTTCATTTACATTTCAAATGTTATCCTGAAAGTCTCCTAAACACTCCTCTATCCCCTGCCCAGCTCCCCTACCCACCCACTCCCACATCTTGGCCCTGGTGTTCCCCTGTACTGGGGCCTATAAAGTTTGCATGACCAAGGGGCCTCTCTTCCCAATGATGGCCAATTAGGCCATCATTCCCCCAAAGAATCATTTAATATTCAACCTATGCTACTCACCCTTAGAGTCTAGTCTTTCATGAGCTATAGTTCTGCAAACTTCTTTTTTTTTTCTTTTTTTAAGTTTTTTTTTTTTTAAATTGGATATTTTCTTTATTTACATTTCAAATGTTTTCCCCTTTCCAGGTCTCCCCTTCAGAAACCCCCTATCCAATTTCTCTCCCCTCTGCCTATGAGAGTGCTCCACCACCCACCCACTCCTGTCTTCCTGCCCTGGCATTCTTCTACACTGGGGCATCGAACCTTCACAGGACCAAGGGCCTCTCCTCCCACTGATGTCCAACAAGGCCATCCTCTGCCACATATGCAGCCAGAGCCATGGGTCCCTCCATGCATATTTTTTGGGTTGGTGGTCCAGTCCCTGGGAGCTCTGGGGGTGGGGATCTGGCCAGTTGACACTGTTGCTCCTTCTTTGGGGCTACAAACCTCCTCAGTTCCTTCAGTACCATCTCCAAATCCTCCATTGGGGACCCTGTTCTCAGTCCAATGGTTGGCTGTGAGCTTTTGCCTCTGTATTTGTCAGGCTCTGGCAGAGCCTCTCAGGAGACAGCCATATCAGGGTGCTGTCAGGAAGCACTTCCCAGCATCCACAATAGAGTCTGGGTTTGGTGACTGTATATGGGATGACTATTATCCACTTATCAGTGTAACTTCATCTTCTGAATTAATGTGTTTTGAGGAAATAAATATGTATCTAACTATAAAGTCTGTAGGACTTAAAAACACACTAAGTATTTCGTTTGAAATGCACCATAGGTCCTGGAGAGGAGGCCTAGTGGTAAAAAGCACTTGCTCCTCTTCTAGGAGATGTGAGTTTAACTCCCAGTGCCCACATCAGGTAGCTCACAATTACCTGTACCTTCAGGGAACTGGAGGCCTTTACTGTCCTCTGGGGACATCAGCACACATGTAACTTCTTTATCTAATGCTGCTTATACAGCATAAGAATCCATTTTCCTACTTCAGCCCAGCAAAGGTATGGATACAAAATCTTTGTGAAGCTTACTTACTTAACAGGTCAATCCTGTGTTCTTATTTCACTTTTTGCATATGAAATATGTAAATGCTAAGTATTTTGTGTATTATGCATAGTATTGTGTATTATGCATAGTACCAAGTGCCAGGATATACATGTATGTGTATATATGTATGTGGCAACCTAAGGTTGACATGTGAGTCTTTCTTAATTACTCTCTACCTCATGTATTGAGTTAATGTCTTCCAGTGAACCTGGGCCTCCTTGGCTCAGATGGTCTAATTAGCCAGCTTGATCTGGGGATTCCAGTTGCTATCTTGCACATGCTGCAGTTACAGTTTAGCTAACTAGCACACCTAGGTTTCACTTATATTTTTGGGATCTAAACTTAGATCTTCATGCTTTTATTGCAAGGGCTTAACCCACTGAACAGTTTTCCTTGCTCTGATTTTTTTTATTATAAATCATTATGTTCCACATATGAGATTAATTCATACATCAGTTTGAAACCCAAGCAAATAAGGCTTTTCTGTTTGAAATGACAATGATCAGGAAAATATATAGTTTTCATTGAAATGAGTAAAATAATGACTAATAGTTGAATACTAAGAAACTTGTTGAAGGAGGGTATTTCACTGCTCCATTTAGGGAATGTTAGTTGGGTGGCTTCTGCTGTGCGTAGTGGCCCAATCATTACTTAATAGATCTATAATTGTGGGAATATCTCTCATAGTGAGTTTATCATGTGATTGGTATCCTTGAATATCATTTGTAATTACAAAGGAAAAGACAAGACTTCCTCTAGGTCTTGAAAAGCAACACTGTAATTAGCTAAAAATCAATGGCTCTCACTCCTGGGGTACAGATGAGCAATTCTCCTCATCATTTCTCATTTCTCGATTCTTTTTTTTTCAACTTTTATTAGATATTTTCTTCATTTACATTTCAAGTGTTATCCAGAAAGTTCCCTATACCCTCCCTCCTCCCGGCCCTGCTCCCCTACCCATCCA
>LR753471.1:262278-321194 GCA_902729485.2 Mus minutoides
CCCAGTGTTCCCCTGTATTGGGGCATATAAAGTCTGCATAACCAAGGGGCCTCTCTTCCCACTGATGGCCAACTAGGCCATCCTCTTCTATATATGCAGCTAGAGACACGAGCCCAGGGGGTACTAGTTAGTTCATGGTTATTCTTCCACCTATAGGGTTGAAGACCCCTTCAGCTCCTTGGGTACTTTCTCTAGCTCCGTCTTCCTCTCGATTCTTAATACCACTCACTTTTCTTTTACAAAGAATAGAAATAAGATAGAACTCCCAGCTGAACTGTCGCTTAAATCCCTTTAATCATTTCTCCTCTATATTTTTTTCCTAACTTTGCTTCCTATTAAGTGGATTCTTGCTTGGGCTTGTTATTTCTTTTTACCCAATGTTGTCTGGCAAAAAATAAACCGTCACATTCCTAAGTTTGCTATGGATTTTTAATTACTACAGAGCCCATTTCACAGCACTGCAATGAAGCATGTCTGGGTGTTGGCAAGAAAGATTCTTATTCTTATTCTGGGGCTCTTTTCACTCATGGAAATGGTGACTCAGATTTTGGGAAGATTAACACTCTTAAACCATTTTTTAGGTTATTCTCTTGTGCATCTAATTTCTACATGTTTTGTATCCTAACCTGGGATCCTGTGCTTCCATTTTCACCTTTACTGTTCTCTTTGCCCATTTATGCTGTGCATAGCAACCCAGCTTCATAGCGTACTGAATTTTTTTCTCATTTCTTTCAGTAGCATTGTCACATGCAGTGGAAGGGCATTCATTGAGGAAGGCCATCCATAAGGTGTTCTGAGTTTCCAAAGACTTATTTGCCTTGTAAGAATATTTTCTTTTAGTGTCAATGTTTACTTTTCTTGAGCATTGACGTTTCAAAACCTGAGTTTCTACTTGAGTAGAATTTCTATATTTTTAATTTTCTTGTTATATTGTTTCATCATAATAAGCTTCACCCCTTGATATTGATAGTATGAGCACCACCATGAGAAAGCTATATTCAGAATTACATGACATGATTGGAGGGGCAGGCAAATTTTGAATCTATAAGGCAGGTGTGATACTCTGCTGGAAATTCAGAAGCTGATTTATGTTGAAACCTAGAGCCAGTTCTACAGTGCAGCAGATTGGAGATGGAGGCATTTTATTCTTTTATTGCCCTTCACTGTGTGCACAGTGCCCAGCCTTGCCTGAAGCTCTGGGCTTAGAGCAATCATTTTTAAATAAAACATATGCACATTAAAGTAGTATATGAACATACATGTATAATTTACTAGGTTTAATGATATATTTTATACCCTTGAGGTCTCTACTGATTTAAGTATTAATACCAAATGATACTGAGACTACTGAAATTTTTATCCTGATCATACTTTTCTGACTTTACCAAAACTTAATAACAGTATGGAATATCTTTTTGTTTGTCATGCTCTTGTCTAGAATGGTGATCATTACTTATTACTTTCTCCAGAAACCCTATTCACCAGTGTTTGATTTTGTGTATTTGTTTCTCGACCTTCAATAAGTACCACTCCCTGACAACAGGTCAGAAAGACTATAATCGCAGTTCAGTTGTGTCCTTTGGAATGGAGCACCTCATTTGAAAATGGGAAGTCCCGAGAGCCTGTTCAGTATTCTACATGGACATACTACATGGAACGATGAAAAGACTAAAAAGTCAAAAGAGTAGGAACTGAGATATTTCAGATATGTGGCTATTAAGACAGTAAAGAGATAGGCAAAATGGGGTGGTGGGAAATGGTTAAGTCAGGTGGCTGGAATCTGAACTTCAGCTTCCGTCATAGAATTTGACGGCCTGTAGATGTTGGTTTATCTTTTTGAATTTTCAAATCTTCACTGGGAAGTAAAATTGGGATTAAATTCTCTCCCAGAAAGAATTCAAAACTAAGTTACAATAAATATTACTTTAGTTTGCTGTATCTACCAATTTCTGAAAATCAATCATGATCACAATCATTATCTGCTTTCTACTTTTGATTCCTGCATATTATATATTTGCTTTTAATTTGTCATGTTTCAGTATTTGCACAGCCAGCCCACAGCTCATCATTTAATATCATTCTTTCTTCTATTTTACTATTTTATGAATCTTATACTTTCGAATTTACCTTGTCATCTTTCTTCTTAGCTTGGTTAGTCATTTTGGCATTTTTACTATTTCTAAGAAAAATTTTACATTTTCATTTGTCTCTAATGTGGTAGTGACCAACATTAATAAAGCTTTGTGTGTTCATATAAGCTAAAGCTGGATGAGCACAGCAACATTGAGAAGAATAAATGTGTCAACAGTCACATTGATTCTTCTCAGACTGACAGTCTAGAAGGAATTTTGTCATACCTCTTCCCGTTCCTCAGGAAAGGGGAGAGACTACTGATAAATTGACCTAAGGAATTACATGCCTACAGTAGCTTGTGATTTGCTGTATAGAAAAGGCTGATTCAGCCTTGTGAATCACTGAACCACTGGCACACATAATTGTATGCAGAGAATTAATAATCACACTGGGCTGATGATGAATAATATGAGTATTGGAGACATATAGGAGAGTGTAGGTCTCACATGAAGAATGATTATTTCCTGCATTTAAAAGAGAGATGTGATGAGATGATGATATATCAGAAAAGTGCAGAGAAGAGTCAGATTGGTTAACATGCTCCTTCTAATATAATTTCTTTTCGATAGTTGTACTTGAATCAGCAAATATCTACCTAAAACAATAATGATAGATGACAAATTTTGTGGGTCGAGGGTCAGTATCAATTAACATATTAAGAAGTGCTCTGCACTTACAAATGTTATTGATTTATGCCATTCAATGTCTACAGGTCTTTGAGTGCTATTCTTCAGTAGGTGTTTTATATCTAAAAGCACAATTACTGCTGCTAGCCCAGGGCTTATTGAAGAGTACAAGGGATTGAAGGATGGCACACTTTGACACTGATCTTATTTATTAAAGAAATGCTGCTGCTCAGGGAATATGTTCACTAGAAACTGCAAAATTCTGAGCATACAGGAATGTAGAGAACTAAATATACAATCCAGGATCTTATGATTATATTTAAAACATTTGAACATTGGGTGAATGTTTATAGGTCTCACTGCACCATGCATGTGCTTCATGTAATGGGATGAAAATACATCAAAGTAAAAAAAAAAAAATTATTCTTTAATCTTCCTTTGCAGTCCAGCCATACCTTCCTCCCAGTTTGTCTTCAACTGATCCCCATCCCATACCTCCTACCCCATCCCCAAGAGGATGTCCCCACCTCCATCACCTCCACCACACCAGACCTCCCCATTCCCTGGGACTTCAAGTCTCACGAGGGTTAGGTGGGTCTTCTCTCACTGAGGCCAGAGCAGGCAGTCTTCTGCTGTATATGTATCAGGGGCTTCATAGTAGCTGGTGTATGCTGCCTGGTTGGTGGCTCAGTGTCTGAGAGATCTCAGGGGTCCAAGCTAATTGAGAATGCTAGTCTTCTTATGGGGCTGCCCTCCTCCTCAGTTTCTTCCAGCTTTTTCCTAGTTCAACCACAAGGGTTCCCAGCTTCTTTCCATGTTGGGTGTAAGTATCTGAATTTTTCTTGGTCAGCTGCTTGTTGGGACTCTTGTAGGGCAGCCATGCCAGGCTCCCATTGCTCTGCACATCCAAGTGGCTGAATTCTTAATCTGCACTCTAGTTTGCACCGTTTAAAATGGTGACTCTGTGCTACTTTATTGACTGCCCTTGAATATGTAAGTTCAGAGTAAGATGAAGTTTAGAAAGATGTGAGGTGAATTGATCAAGAAGTTAGGAAAGGCAAGTTTTACAAAAGGGCATGGGAAGGATAGAACATTCTATCCTTTAAAAGCATTGATGGATGACAAAGCAGATGATCAATACTAGGCCTGGAAGTAATTTTTCTTCTTTATTTTATATCAATAGTGTTGCAGAGGACACGGAGGAAAACCAGTCATTAAAATAACTAAGTTAAACTACTACACCTTTCTTCAAATAGTTTTGAAAAAGATCTATTAAATTTTTGTGAACGTGGGTGTGATTTATCTGCAGTACATGCACACCAGTGTCAGTGGAGACTAGAAGAGTGTTTCAAATCCATTGAGATTGGAATTATAGGTAGTTTTGAGAACTAAACCTGAGTCTTCTGAAAGAGCACTCTTCTAACTGCTGAGCTATCTCTCAAGCACCGATTTCCTCTTTTTTTTCTCTATTATAAAAATGTTTAAATCTATGACCTATTTTTTAAATTACAAAAATGATATCTTAAAAACTACTAGGAGGTCATGTATCCCCAGCTGGTATAAGAAACTAATTTGAAATTAAAGGTCCCATGTCAATTGGTTTGTTCATTGATTAGATAATAAATCAAAGACATGGCCCCAATAGAAGCAGGGAGGAAGCAAGCAAATGGTGACCTAGATCATATCCCTTGACTGTCATAATCATAATATACATGTCTACCTCTTCCTAATTTTAATTATATAGATAAAAATTCAAATATTAGGCTCTGTGAAATAATAATAGAATATATATAGTACATAGAATATATATCATATATTTATATAAAAAATATATTTGTACAATGACATGTCTATATAAACTATATGTATTATATTACAGAGCCTAATATTTTAATTTACATATATAAATCAAATTAGGAACAGATAAGACATGCCTATTATTAATATATTAATGATTATTAATATTTTATGACACAATATATAATTATCAATTATTATAAATAACATAATTTTATTTATTAATATTAGGCTCCGTGATATAATGCATAGAAAAAATATATCTAAGGAGAAGGAAAATTAAACTACCTTAGTGTTAATCACTAAGTGTTAATCATCACTTTCTAATGTATTTCAATTTCAAAATTATTTCCAAGGGTTGAATGTAAGCTAAATCAGGATACTAAAAATATGACTAATGAAATCAATATAATTAAGTAATACTTGATTCAGATTTGCACCTTCTTAGGGTTTAGAGATTTTTTTTCTAATACTGAGACTGTTAAACATGCTGAAGTGCTCATCCACTCTTCTCTGCTCTATCTATGCTGCAGGTTACCTTATAAACTCTATATTTTACTTTCCAGGACCCTTCACTGTTTCATCTTTTCTTTAGACCATTGGTTTTACATTAAGTTTTTTCCTTCTCAGCCCAAATAACACCCCTTATTGTTTTATTAATCATTATGGTCTTAGGTGAGACATAGCTTTGACAACCAGAAGGTTAAATTGCTCCCTGAATACTGATTTTTGAATATGTTTTAAAAATGAATAGAAAAGAAGTTTGATTTAGTCAATGACTAGATAGGATTTTTTTTTTATATATATACACTTTTGATGATTACGTGTATGAATAGATGCAGTAAAATTGGAATTTCCCTTCCTTGAATGGACTCAGTATTGAATGGTGAGGCAATTATCACGATACATTTAACTTGGAGCAGATGAGGTGATCTCAGCATCGAACATGCTTTTGTAAAGCATGAAATTGTACCTGCATTAGTTATCCTACTCTATGTACTTGACTTTCTAAAGACACATTTGCTCAAAGACATGACACAAGTAAAATAAAATCTTGTCTCTATTCAACTAAGTATCAGGATAAGTTCTAATCAGATTTCATTTATGGTTGTGTACTATAATGATATGCATCGAACTGATGCTTTATAGAATAAAGAATTAAAATAATGACTATATCAAAATCTACCAGTGATTGAGAAACATGAATTGACCAGAAACTTCACACTGTTCATGTTTTCTGAGGCTAATTGCCTTATAAAGTGAGCACATGCTAATATTATTCCCAGCAAAGAGTTTGTAGAAATCTGCCAAAGGGTTGCTCAGTAGGTACAGGCATTTGCTGTCAAAACTGACACCTGAGTTCAATTTCCAGAATCCACATGGTGGAATGAGAAAACAACGTTTGAAAGCTGGCTTTTGAACTACATGCACTGTAATACATGCACAGTCATACAACTCTTACATGAATAAATTAATGAATAAATGTAAAAATATTAATGAAAAAATGTAAAAGGCAACTTGCACAAGATGACTAGTACAGGAAAAAATGATAAACCATTAGATCCAGGCCACCCAGACTGCATACTTCAAAGGCATCAGATTCCTATGTTAGTTTCTTCTCTAACATTGGTGGTGAAAGAAGTTAAATGAGGCTAGATTTATTCCGGTTTCTAGTTCTGACAAATTTCTTCCATCACAGTGGAGAAAAGATGGTGCCAAGTGTGTACTCCTGGTAATGATGAAGAAACAGAAATAATAATGTGGACTTAGATGTCCTTTTTCTTTCCGGACTCCCCTTTTATTCAGTTTAGATCCTGGTTTGTTGTGCGCTGTTAGCCTGCTCTTGCTGGGTCTTCCCTTCTCAAATAACCTCTCTAGAAACCTCTTCATTGATAGCCCCAATAACTTATCTTCTAGGTAACGTCATATGCAATCAAGTCTATGGTGAAGATCACCTACTTATATTTACACTTTGAAGTTTGTTGAAAAGAACACATCTTGTACAACTGGTAGTCTTGGTTCATGCAGAATCTCAGGTTGTAGGATAAATTCACAATGACTTGCTGAAAATGTTCCAAGTTTTAGCACTGAAAGATTTTTCTTCAAGCAACTTTTAAAACATTTATTTATCTATTTCTTTGTTTGTTTGTTATCTGCTAGTATTAGACACTGAATTAGACCCCTGTGTGCTGCCAAATATGACACCTCTACTACAGCCTCAACTCTTCTACAGACAGCTTGCCAATCTTGAGAAAGTTCGGCTTCTGCCACTTGAACACTGAACAGGAAGTTGCATTTTAAACACTGAATGACTAAACTGCCTGGTACAAATGAGAAAAGATTGCATTTCAAGTTTTATTTTTTTAGTGACTATTTTCCACAAAGACTTTGGCAGAAATGAGGTGTTAGAATCATTCTTTTTATTTTTTTTAATAATTGTGTCATACATATTTTAAATTTAAATTAATTTTTATTTTATTTTTTAAATTAGATATTTTCTTTATTTACATTTCAAATGTTATCCCCTTTCCTGGTTTAATCTCTGAAAACCTGCTATCCACACTCCCCCCTCCCTGCTCACCAACTCACTCACTCCTGCCTCCCTGTCCTGACATTCCCTTATACTTGGGGCATCCAGCCTTCACAGGACCAAGGGCCTCTCCTCTCATTGATGTCCAACAAAGCCATCCTCCACTATATATGTGGCTGGAGCCATTGATCTCTCCTTGTGTATTCTTTGATTGGTGGTTTGCTCCTGGTTTGCTCCTGGTTGGTTCATATTGTTGTTCCTCCTAGGGGACTCTTGTTCCTCCTAGGGGCCTGCAAACCCCTTCAGCTCCTTTGGTCCTTCCTCTAACTCCTCCATTGGGGACCCTGTATTCAGTCCAATGGTTGGCTGAGAGCATCCACCTCTGTATTTCTCAGCACCTCTCAGGAGACAGCTATATCAGGCTCCTGTCTGCAAACACTTGTCAGAATCCACAATAGTGTCTGGGTTTGGTGATTGTAAATAGGAGAGATTCCCAGGTGGAGCAGTCTCTGGATGTCCTTTCCTTCAGTCTCTGCTCCTGATACCTTGTCATTGTATCTTCCCCCATGGGTATTTTGTTCCCCTTTCTAAGAAGGACCTAATTAGCAGGGTGATGGTGGCACATACCTTTAATCCCAGCACTTGGGAGGCAAAGGCAGGCAAATTTCTGAGTTCAAGGACAGCCTGGTCTAAAAAGTGAGTTCCAGGACAGTCAGAGTTATACAGAGAAACCCTGTCTCAAAAAAAAAAAAAATCAAAAAACAAAACAAAACAAAGAAGGACCTAAGTATCCATACTTTGCTCTTCCATCTTCTTGAGCATCTTGTGGTCTGTGAATTCTATCTTGCGTATTCTGAGCTTCTAGGCTAATATCCACTAATATCCACTTATCAGTGATTGCATACCATGTGTGTTTTTTGGGACTGGGTTTCCTCACTCAGGATGATATTTTCTAGTTCCATCCATTTGCCTAAGAATTTCATGAAGTCATTGTTTTTAATAGATGAGTAGTACTCCATTGTGTAAATGTACCACATTTTCTGCATCCATTCCTCTGTTGAGGGACATCTTGGTTCTTTCCAGCTTCTGGCTATTATAAATAAGGCTGCTATGAACATAGTGAAGCATGTGTCTTTATTACAAGTTGGAGAATCTTCTGGGTATATGCCCAGGAGAGGTATTGCTGGATCTGGTAGTACTATGTCTAATTTTCTGAGGAATCACCAAACTGACTTCCAGAGTGGTTGTAGCAGCTTGCAACCCCACCAGCAATGGAGTAGGGTTTCTCTTTCTCCACATCCTTGCCAGTGTCCGCTGTCACCTGAGGTTTTTTTTTTTTTTTTTTTTTGGTTTTTCGAGACAGGGTTTCTCTGTATAGCCCTGGCTGGGCTGTCCTGGAGCTCACTTTGTAGACTAGGCTGGCCTCGAACTCAGAAATCCACCTGCCTCTGCCTCCGGAGTGCTGGGATTAAAGGCGTGTGCCACCACGCCCGTCACCTGAGTTTTTTATCTTGACCATTATGACTGGTGTGAGGTGGAATCTCAGGCATGTTTTGATTTAAAATTCCCGGATGACTAAGGACGTTGAACATTTTTTTAGGAGCTTCTCAGTCATTTGGTACTCCTCATTTGTGAATTATTTGTTTAGCTCTGCACCCCATTTTTAAAAATAGGGTTATTTAGTCCTTTAAATTCTAACTTCTTGAGTCCTTTGTATATATTAGATATTATCTCTCTATTGGATCTAGGGTTGCTAAAGATCTTTTCCCAAACTGCTACTTACCATTTTGTCCTATTGACAGTGTCCTTTGCCTTACAGAAGCTTTGCAACTTTCCTTGGTTAAAGTGAATGATAAAAGCATGGCATAATTTCTGTGGCTTAAGCATTAACATGGCACAAAAGGGGAATCTTTGGTACATCCTCACAATTATGCAATTGTTCCTTTAAGGTTAAAAGAGGGAGAATACAGGATGAAGTTTCTGACTCATGAGAAATTACAGGCACAGATAATTCATAAGGGAATAGAGCCACAGTCAAATCGACAGGTCTTTATTTCAAATTCCAAGATCAAATGTACTAAAATAATGGAACAAAGGTGTTGAAAAACTCAGTAAGAGTAATAAAGGTTTTGAATCCTGAAGAAAGGAAGCTACTATCACCATAGGTAAAGTAGGTCATCCTCAATTTCCTTTTTACATAGAATAAGATTGTTAAAGGGCTTTTATTTTATTTTTTGACTATCAATGGAAAGATTTAGAGCATAGGCTTTCAAGGGTCTGCAAAGTAACTTTTGAAAAGGAATTAGAATTGGGATACAGAGTTTCAGCTATTGAAGGCTTGGTTTTAGGATGGATGAGGCTATACAACTGCTTAAGAAAGTTCTAGGTACTTTATGAATCAGGACTTTTCTGGATAAAATAAATGGCTCTACTCATTCCTGCTCCTCTCTCTCTTCCTCTCTCTCTCTCTTTCTCTCTCTCCTCTCTCTCTCTCTCTCTCTCTCTCTATATATATATATATATATATATGTGTGTGTGTGTGTGTGTGTATCATTTATATTTCTGAATCATATATTTATATATCATCTATATCTGTATATCTTTATCTCTCTCTATATCTATCTATCTATCTATCTATCTATCTATCTATCTATCTATCTAGAGAGAGATGCAGTACAAAATGTACTAATGCAGTACAAAACTGTGAGCCTAAAGATGTTACTTCTTTCAAGCTCAAGCTGTTTCCCTTAGTTATTCGTACTAGACTGTCTGGCTAGCATGCAGGAAAATGTTGATTAAAATCCAGAGGAGCTGACATAAAGACATCTTTATAGGGAGGCTGAGCATAAAGTGTGTGATGTAAGTGAAAAGTGGGAAAATTATAATTTACCTGTGAAGGAAATTTTTAGAGAGAAAAATGAAAACTACTGGCTGAACTCAAAACAAGGCTATAAAGCAGTAGCAAGTTAATGACTGTTTACATATTACTTACAAATGAAAGTGTTGCTAGAGAAAACATCTGGCTATAATGAAGAGGATATGAATGGAAAATTAGGGTAATAACATAGGAAAGCATTTGGACTCAGGAAAAAAAAATAAAATATCTATTTTGAAGTTTTCTATGAGGTGACCATAAAAGTAGACATGGGTGCCCATTGACCTCAACTCTCAATATGATAGACAAGGTACTCAGATTCACATCACAGAGTGTGCCTTGTGCCTGTAAGGGTGCTGGTGGGTTGAGTATGGTTTATAGAAACTTATAGGGTACACTTGAAGGGCAGACACTGCAGAAGAAGTGGTACCACAATGGCTAGAATTTGCCATATGAATAGGAGACATTCATTGAACATTTATTCTTTCCAGCTATTGCATGAGGCTTCAGGTATATAACACAATCATTACAGGATCTCTGCCCAGTTGGAAATATTGAATTCATATTTTATAGTTAAGGGCTGAGTCTCAAAGTCAGATAATTCCTTTAATGTGATAGTTACGGGAAAAAGGACCTGGGTATGCACTCAGTGCATTTAATGTGTGGTTCAGAGAGATATTCACACATTCGGATTTGAACATACGTTCGCATACACACACATTTGAAACTAGGGCTTCTCAGATTGCTTTGAGTCTTCATGAGGGCTCTTTCTTTGAGAAGCACATACACACACACACATATATATATATATGCACATATATACACACAAACATATGTATACATGCACACACTTATGCACACACACTATAAGAATTGTCTCATAAGATTGCAGAAGTACTCACTTATCTACCATCAACAAGCAGCAGAACCAGGAAGGATGATGGTGAAGTTTAATGGCATATTGAAGTCAGCCCCAAGAATGTCTCTGGACAGGAAAATAATTTTTAATTTTTTTATCCTTTTTTTTTTTTGGTCTGAATTGGATCCTTCATGATTAGAAGATACCTAATCTATTATCATTCTGTGGAGAGAGTAATTTCTCTTTTCCTCAGTCTAGCAATTCAAATTATAATCTCTTTTGGGACTATTCACATAGTCACATCCAGAAGTATTTGACCTATTCATTGGGAATCTATTATTTCATTCAAGTGAACACCCAGGTTCAACTAGTAAAGGCTTTTGAAATTCAGTTTGGGGTGGTATGTAGAACACAGGCCTGAAGACCCAGAGGGTTAACGCTTTCTAGCTGTGCAGCTCAGGTAAGCCAATGCAACTTTATCTCAACTTCCTCACTGTAAACATTTATTTTCTTAAAGAGGCATAAATTTGTCAATAAATGTAAAGTTCTATGTGTAGCTATAGACTGATTAAGATGATTTAGTGAATATTAGCTGTGGCTACATTATGTGAGTCTGTTAGTGTACTTGTTGTCCCTAACTGAATGCTAATTAATTACCTGACAAGGGCAGGCTTCACCATTCCTTGGAAATTCCATTACTTTCCTCACATGGCCCTTGGCCAAATCAATCTTTAGTAAACAGTCACATGACATCTGTAAAAGATAATGTCTCAAGTGTTAGACAGTCACATTGATCTTAGATTTATACTCCTAGTTCTTCACTAGTTGTGCTATTTTCCCTTAAATATTCTGAAAAAAAATCTATCGAAATACTACTAATAAAAATTACCAAACACAAAATTAGGTCTTCACACTCAAGGTTGCTTTAGTTTTCCCTAATCACTCTTTATATGTTCTGCTCATGATGATCCAGGCACTTCAGTGGAAGAATTGAGCACAGTGTGAAAAACTAAGTTTCTGTTTGAAGCACACCCCTTAGGCACACTTGCATGTTCTATGCTCACCACAGTGACCTGAATGTACACACTTGTCCACTTGACCTTTGCTAAGACCTAACTCCATAACATTACAGATTTTTTTTTCCATTTTGGTAAACTTTTATTGATGTTTATAAAGTAAAACCTGGTACTTTTTGGTTTGTATTTTATCCATATCTCCTCAAGTAGAGTAATAATAATTCTGATGGTTTGTATATGCTTGGACCACTATTAGAAAGTATAGCCCTTTTGGAATAGGTGTATCATTGTGAGCATGGGCTTTAATACCCTTGTCCTAGCTGCCTGGAAGCCAGTTTTCTAGTGGCTTTTAGATGAAAATGTAGAACTCTCAGCTCCTCCTGCACTGTGCTTGCCTGGATACTGCCATGCCTTGTCGATACTGGATTGAATCTCTGAATCTGTAAGCCAGCCCCAATTAAATGTCCTCATAAGAGTTGCCTTGGTCAAGATGTTTGTTGACAGAGGTAAAACCCTAACTAAGAAAATAATAAATTCTTGAAGTATGAATATAGTTATAGACTGTCTTTGCCTGAAGAAGTTGTATATGGATAAGAGATTATACAAAAAAAAAATTCAGAAAAGGGAAAATAGAAAATGTCCTCAACTTATGTGTGTAAGAAAAGCAGAGAAAAAAATACCAGATAATCATCAAGATTTATAAAGCATGTTGGAGACAAATTGATTAAAGAATGTCTGCTGGGACAAAGGGTTGATACTCTGGAGAGAAATTTCTGCTGATTTGGTAAAATCATGGTATATTGAAAAGAAAAGTTTCTAGGAATGACAACTAGACAATAACCACAGACATGATCAGAGTTAACATACAGTTACAATGTGTTCTGCAAACATTCATAGTGTGTGGATGAACAAATCTACAAAGGAAGAAGTTTGCCAGCTATACAGATGATGGCTACCACACAGAGTGATGCTATTCAAAACCACTTAGAAAGGTAGACCTGAGAGCTAACCTCATTCATTGCTTTAGGCTGCTGGAAAAAGGCAGTTACGCTGATTTAGATTTTTTTTTTTCTCTACAACTTCATGTTCCACTATACCAAAGAGTTAACATAGAACATTGCTGACATAGGCAGGATTGGAAGCTGGGATGTTCCTGTTTGTCAGGTTGATGGGAAACATGAGATCCAGCTCCACATTTTGTCTAAAAGCATATTTCAAAGACAGGGAGTATGTTTCCTGAGGACTGTGCTTCCTCACACAGACGTATTAGGAACATGACTTGAGACCTTTGTTTCAGGATTTGGAAGATTAATGCCCTGTTGAGATTTGCTATTTGACAGGGAAGCAGACCCCAGCAAGGATCACAAAAATAAAAATCACATATGAAAAAAAAAAAGTATTTGGACACTTTCTGAAGGGAGGCAGAGATTATATCCATCCCATGCACAAGGGGAATTTATAGAAGAGAAAATATTGAGCAAACTACATTGGGGAAAAATTCTTTCCCCACACAGAAAAGAAAAATATGACACATATTATAGTTTCATAACAGTGGCATTTTGCTTTGAAAGGACGAAATTACAAGAGGAAACCTAAACTCAAGAGTAGGGGGCACATGATTCAATGGGGAAAGAACTTACTTGGGGTGTGAAATATTTGAAAAGAGATAAAGGAGAGGCAAGTTGGTATAAAATCAAAGCAAGACAATTTAAAAAAGAACACAACCTGAGAATTAGAACAATTCCTAAGAAACTCTGAAAGGAAAAGGCAAAACCTGAATAGCAATTTTTTTGGAATGATAAGTGGATACTTTAAGAATGTGAAGAAACAGAATAAAAGACAGGATATGAAGTTGAGCAGTGGCTGGATTACATTAACACCATATTGCTGCTGTTGCCCCTAAGCCTGGTGTTATTTGTCTATCTTACACAACTAGTGCTTAGCACCTGCACCTGGGAGAGGACTCATGGTAATTTGTAAAGTGTGTGGTCAGGTTATTTTACAGACAGTTTAAAAGTGTATGGTGATAGGAGGAAAGAGGTAAGTGTATGCTGATAGGAGGAAAGAGGTAAGTGTATGCTGATAGGAGGAAAGAGGTAAGTGTATGCTGATAGGAGGAAAGAGGTAAGTGTGTGCTGATAGGAGGAAAGAGGTAAGTGTATGCTGATANTGATAGGAGGAAAGAGGTAAGTGTATGGTGATAGGAGGAAAGAGGTAAGTGTATGCTGATAGGAGGAAAGAGGTAAGTGTGTGATGATAGGAGGAAAGAGGTAAGTGTGTGCTGATAGGAGGAAAGAGGTAAGTGTATGGTGATAGGAGGAAAGAGGTAAGTGTATGCTGATAGGAGGAAAGAGGTAAGTGTGTGCTGATAGGAGGAAAGAGGTAAGTGTGTGCTGATAGGAGGAAAGAGGTAAGTGTATGGTGATAGGAGGAAAGAGGTAAGCTTTGGGTGAAGAGGATTTTCTAAATAAACTGATTTCTGTCTTTAATTTTTAGTATGCCTGTTCTAAACACATGGCTCCAATTGTACCTAAAGAAACAATTAGTAAAGTGGAATAAGATACATGTACATGGTATGATGCCCCCATGTAAATAATGCGAGGGAGTTATAGTCATATTTGCAGAATTGGGTGATGTTGGACAAGTAGTACTCATTCTGAATATGCTTGTCCCACTGTGTTTAACATTACCAAGTGGAAGTAACACAAGCAAAGAAAGTAAGACTTGTAAGGCATGTGTTAAACACTTCATAGAGAGACCTCTTTGTTACTAACTTTTGTCTCTTATGCAAATTGATACCAATAGGCTATTTTCATTTCCATCAGTCTACAATTCAGATTACTTTTTTCTTTCATTCATATGTTCAATAATTATTGAGCCCCCACTTTCCTAAAACCTTGATTTCAAGCATACCTCTCTGGGTCTGGTTTCCATGTTGTTAGATGACAGGTGAAAAAAAAAACAGTAATTAAATGTTCTTACTCTGATGACAGGCCATCAGACCTGTTACATTTATTAGGTGAATCTTACAGATGTAGTGTAGAAAATACAGGCAGATAGGCAGTTAGGGCCTGGTTTGTGGTAACAAACTGGTTGCTGGAGAACATAGAACCATGTAACTCAGGTGTACATATGTAACAGCAGCCATATGGAAATCAGAAGACAACTCTCAGAACTTGCTTCTTCCTTTTCCCTTTTCCCCTTGGGGATTAGGTCTTCAAGCACTGTGGCCAGTACCTGCACCCGTCTAGCAACCTTGTCAGATTACTCAATAGAATATTATATAATATTTCATTTATATAAACTTTTACATCTCTATTCTTTTGTGTTTCTAAGAGTCTAGGTATTTGCAAGCAGGTCCTGTGTTTGTCTTTTCTAGAGGTTCTAATGCATTTATTTTCAGTGACTATTGTCAATCATATGGCAAGCAAGAAGTGAATATTGAAACTGAATCAGTTTCTTGACCATAAGCGCAGACTTATTAACCTTTTAATTGTGTTTTCTTTTTTTTTTAAAGATTTATTTTATTTATTATATGTAAATACACTGTAGCTGTCTTCAGACACTCCAGAAGAGGGCGCCAGATCTCGTTACGGATGGTTGTGAGCCACCATGTGGATGCTGGGATTTGAACTTATCACCTTCGGAAGAGCAGTCGGGTGCTCTTACCCGCTGAGCCATCTCACCAGCCCCCTAATTGTGTTTTCATTTTTAAAATTCTGACGCTTAAATACTATCTAGAATTTTGTTCCAAACAAATTTGTGATCTAAAGGAAGTATCAACAATTAAAAGTTGCATTTATGCAATCCTAAATATTAGACAAAAGATAAGAAGAGAAAATATAGAGGTGGCTAAATATCACAATATGTCTGTATCTGGATCATTTAAGGGAGAGTATTTGGGTTTTGAATATATACCATAATTTGACTTAATAAAAATTTGGATTGCGTGATGCATCTATGAGGTATGTGTAGGAATATAGGATTAATATTAAATTAAAAACAGTAAAATAAAAAGTGATGCACTTTTAAAAACACTACAAAGTATTAACAATTATGAATTGTTTTGAAAAAATTTATATGTATCTGCATGAAGAGGCCAGAAGAGGGTGTTGTATCCCCCAGTATAGACAATTATGAGCCACCTGACCTTAGTTAGGGAACTGAAATTGTGTACCTTGGAAGATCACCACCAGTTCTTCTTAATTGCTGAGCCATCTCCCCAGTCCCACCTTTAACATAAATGTAATGGGTCTGGAAAAAATGTTCTGAAGAGAAAAATCCAAAAATACATTTGTCATTTTAAGATAATAAATAAAGAAAATGAGGCAAAGAAGTCATGTTTAGCTTTCAAGATCATGACAGCAATATAGAATATTCAGATGCCAATATCAATAACTATGTATGAAGAATAACACATTTAGGGAAGAATAAGAATGAGAATGGGAGAGGGCCTGCTAATATTGTCATCATAATTCGTGTCATTCTTAGTGAAGAACAGATATAAGAGCCAAGGCAGAATATATGCTCAAAAGAAGCACCTCTACAAGGAAATAGGAAGGAGGGTTACTCGCCTTCTCTTTGAAGTAAAAAAAAAAAAAATTATTCAAGTGGACCTTTTCAGGATTTCAGTATTGTGTACAAATTGATTTGGGGATTGAGTATGTACATAGAGGGAGTGGCTGTAAAACCTACCATCTGTTTTATTCTCCCATTCAGGATAGAGACATGGGAGAATCTTACAAGCTAGTCTTTGAGGATAAACAACATTTAGTTTGAAGGTAGATGTCTATGTTTACATTCGCAGGCCCACATAAGAAGCATTATAGTTACCAGAGATTGTGCAAGCTGTCTGTGTACTCAGTCATTCTATAAGCTAGTGAATATATCCAACCTCTCAGACTCTGATCAATGAGGACATATGAATTCTAGAGTCTGTATTTCTGCAGCCTACTACTTATGACTTGCTTTCAGTAGGAGAGGTGATTGGTCTCAGACATAAACCTGAAAACTGAGCTCATTTCTAATAGTTCAAGTTCCATGATCTAAAGAAACAAAAACCACTACTATGAGTAAATAAAGGTCACCCATCTGGCAGCAGTATGTCTATTTGGCTCAGTTTTGTTTTTCTACACTGTGTTATAAAAATATTGCAGTCTAGTATGACATTAGCAAAGTGTGACATCTGGGCTTATACAAAATATAAGAGTTGGCAGGGGGACTAATTTCCCTTCTGAAAAATTGCCATGGCAGAGAAGGGACAGAGGACAACCGATGGCTGTCTTGTCTCTGGTCCTACGAACATTAAGTCGGTCTGACCGAAACCTCGAATCGTCGTAGAAGGTTATTGAGACAGACCCTTCCCCTTCACCCGGATTAATGGGGTCTCCTATTGTGACTACCTAACGGTACCTGGAAACTCTTATCTTTGAATAAAATCGTATTCTCTTTTAAAAGAGATGAACATGACGATCTACCAGATGCATTCAAGAATTAAATGAGACTGCTCCCAAAGATTCTGCTGGTGTGACAGTCATTAAGCTGGGCAGCTTTTCACTGGGTATAGATGTTAGAGCATGCTCTTTGGAGGGTTGAAATATTTATAATTAAAATTTGGCATTGCTTTTAGGTGGTAATGGTTTTTATTAAATTCTTTTTAGAATGACCCCTTTTATGAGTTCAAGACAAATACCCTATTTATTTTCTCTCTATGTTCTCTGGGTACATTTTAATGTACTATAATTTCAAAGATATTGAGAAGCCACAACAATCCATATATTGGACAGTGCCACGTGCACTCTTAGTTAGAAGCTGATTTTTCCCCTAAGAAATGAGAGAATATAAAAATTTAAAAAGATTCCCACAGTCAAAGATTTTGATACAGAATTTTTCCTGTTTAAAAGAACTGCAGGGACAAAAATAGAGAAGAGATTGAGGGAAAGGAAGTCCAGTGACCAGCCCAAATTGGGATCCAGCTCAAGGGGAGGCTTCAAGGGCTAATGCTATTACTGAAGCTATGGTATGCTTACATAAAGGAGCCTAGTATGGCTGCCCTCTGAGAGACCCAACAATCAGCTAAAAGAGTCAAATGCAGATACTTAAACCCAACCAATGGATCCCTATCATTGAATTAAGGAAAGGCTGGAAGAAGCTGAGGAGGAGGGTGACCATAGGAAGACCAATAGTCTCAACTAACCTGGACCAATGAGATCTCTCGGACACTGTGCCACCAACCAGACAGAATACACTAGCTGATATGACTTCCTGGTCTAGCCTCAGTGAGAAAATATGCATCTAACCTCAAGAGACTTGAGGCCCCAGAGAGTGGGGGAGGTATGATGGGGTCGGGAGTGGTGGGGGACATCCTCTTGGAGATGGGGGAGGAGGAATGGGATGAAGAACTGTCAGAGGGTAGACCTGGATGGGGATAAGGACTGGACTATAAAAAATATTAAACATAATTTCAAAAAAAAGATATCTATGTTCATCTCTAGTCATTCAGTTTTTGAAAAGGCTCAGACACTATCAACAACTGGTGGTACTTACCTAAGTGTGAAACTATAGTGGCAAAATTTTATTTTAAATAAGACGTTAAATACTTCCTTAAGCTTTAAGAGCTTTTGATAATTAAAGCCCAAACGGGTGAATATTATTTAATTAGTAACCAACATTATTGTAACAATGAATGTTCAGAGAGCTTGTAAAAGGCTCTCTGATGGAAACAGAGAACAAACTGATTTGGGAATGGTGAAGTTACACAGAGGCCAAGATGCAATACCAGGAGACTCTACACTGTTTTTGAACCTACTTTGGCTACTCATCCTTTCTCAATGGCTTTGACCATTCTCAAAGCAGAGAGAACAGAGACTGCTTTTCCTTTTTTTCTTTCCCCTTTTCTTTTTTCTTTTATCTTTTTTCTTTTCTTTTCTCTTCTTTATTCTCTCTTCTCTTCTCTTCTCTTCTCTTCTCTTCTCTTCTCTTCTCTTCTCTTCTCTTCTCTNTCTCCTCTCCTCTCCTCTCCTCTTCTCTTCTCTTCTCTTCTCTTCTCTTCTCTTCTTTCTTTCCACAGGAAAAACAGCAAGAGAGGGCTACAGAGAACTGCCTGATCAATGAGGCTTTGGGGAATCACACCTGGAGGTCAGATCTTTAGGCTTCAAGCCATTAGTTCTTCTCAGATAATTACCACCATGGGGCCTTGACATTTGTCATATTCCTCAGACTCTCAATAATTTTCATTTCTATAGTCAAAGGACCATGTGCATTTTCAATTAATGAATATAGTAGCAGAAGTCACAAAGGAATACAGACGCTGGGACTTTTTGGAAGTAATGTCTTCACAGGACTGGCTCACCTTACCCAAACAGTCCTTTGTTAATTTAGAGATATGGCACTTGCTGTGGTCAGCAGATGATGCAAACATTTGGCAGGGTTTTTGTTGTTGTTGTTGTTGTTGTTGTTCTCTACCAGATATGGCTGTTCTTCTCAGTGCCCATTTTTCCTAGTCTTTGACAACTTTTGCTGTTGCTGATTTTCTATTAGGGAAATTCTGAGCCACCTGCTACAAACCTCAATCCTTTGAGGCAAGGATTCTTCTTCTCTTGACTTCTTCCTTCACTGCCATGTGCTATCGGATCGTGCTTTCTTATGTGTTTCTTAGAGTGTCTTCTCTCCTAATTTTGAAATGAGAAACAATGAAGGAAAGAAAGAAATGTAATACATATTGAACATATTGATAGAAATTTACAGAAAGGAAGGTGGATCTGTACTGCAAACTGAAAATATTGTCCTGTTCATTTCTTAGGACACTGTAAAGTAGACATATCTTTGTCTAAGTGGAAAGATAGAGGGTCAGAGAAGTCAATTAACAAATTAAAATTATGTAATTAGTAAATGGTAAATTTAGTGCCTGGTCTTAAATAAAAGTGCTATGAAGGCTCTTGTTCTTTCCTGGACCCAGTGAGCTCAGCTCCATAAACAAGGCTTTATTGTAATACCATGTCACATAAGGATACTTTAATCAGTTCTCTCTAAACTGTGCTCAATGGACAAGCTCAAATCATAGTGGTTTACAACAACCACAGCTTATTCTCATGTTCAAAACATTATCTACATCTAAATTATACATTTTCTATCTGTGAGGTTTGTGCTAAAGAAACATATCCTACTTGGGATGCACAGTTCCTAATGCTTCAGGAGTAGAACAAAGGCTGTACTGAGCTTGAGTTTCTAAGTTGGTGCATGTGTCATCACCTTTAATCACACACAATCACTGGCCATGTATAGTAATGTGACATTCAGGTGTACTGAATGGAAGGAAAAATAGTGAATCTCTGAGAAAATAATTCATTTCATTGTATTTGACTTCTCCACTATGCACACAATTGGCTTAGGGACACCACAATTTTTGGCATTTTTTTTTCTAGTTAGTGTATCTCAGTTTCTTCTTCTGTATCTTCCTTTTTCTCTCGAAACATTAGTGTATTCTAGCACACATTCTTAGCTCTACTTTTGTTCTCTGTTTTGAAACTCTGATGACCTCATGCAGCAAGGATTTAATTACCATAAACATGTTGATAAGTCTGATTTATCTTTTAAGTTGTGACTTCTCTTTGGACTCCAGCTATCTTCTGTTATCCCCACTTGAATTCTAATCTGTGGCTCAAATACAAACTAGGATTCTGATTTCTATTTACGTTTATCTTGGCTGGACATCATTCTTGTTGCAGAACATGGTACTATTCTCTACCCAGTTAATCAGTAATCTAGGCTGCCTCCTTACCAAATCTATCAGCAACACATAGTATTTAGACCTTTCAGATAATTTTCTCCACACCTAAAACCTAAGTTGTAAATGCCAGTACACTGACTTGAGCACTATCAACTCTCACCTTGAACCAAGCAGTAGTATGGTAGCTGACATTAAATTCTGTTTTTATTTTTCTTCCCTTTTATTCACACTTTATATACTAGTCCAATGACCTCACAAAATCACAGTTAGACCTTCTTGTGTGTTAAAATTCTAAGCATTTGAGATTGTATTTAGAAAAAATAATGTCACAGCATCCAGACCCCTATACAATCTAACACTTGTCTATTGCATTGAATTGGATGGTATTCCCACACAGTAGTTTTCACCTAGAACCTTAGAGGGAGGTCTTCCTCGGAAATAGGTTTTTCAAAGATATAAATATGCCAATGTGAGGTCAAAACTCACTCCCATGTCATAAATTCATCACAATTGGTCTTTCCATAAAAAGTAGAGACAGACTTACAGAGAAGAGACATGAAGAAAGCTGTGTGAAAATTAAGGTAGAGAATAGAGTGATGTAACTATAAGGTCAGGAGCACCACTGTCTCTGGTGATCACAGACATGAAAAAAGAGGCATATACTCCCTCAGAACTTACAGAAGGAGCCAACTCTGCTAGCATTTTAATTTCTAAGATACAAGAAAATGTCTCTCTGTCTGTCTGTCTATCTATCTATCTATCTATCTATCTATCCATCTATGTCTATCTATCTGTACTTTTTTCTGCAGACATGGGGTTAGAATACAAAGCCTTTTGCATGCCAGAAAAGCATTTACATTTGAGCTACATCTCAAATACTTAAAGCTCTGCTTTATGCTACCTATCCTGTATAAGTCTGTTACAGATACCCTGATAATCCTACCAAAGATCTATTGGCTCATCCCTCCCCTAATGAAAAGCTACAAAATGCCCACTTTTTCTTTCCTCAGTTCTTTTCTTCAGGGTCCTTGAATGGAACGCGATCTTCTTTTTGTGTTCTACAGTATTCCTAGGATTTAATATGGCACAAAGTGTATGCTTCTGCTCCTCCTTATACACTCATGTACTACACATCTTAAAAATATTTTATTTGAGTATATTTTGAAGGTGTTATATATATCATCTATCCTCATCATCTGTTTCTATAAGTAAGAAATATCAAATAAGGGATACTTGTGCTAGAAGCTTCTGTCATACAGGGGACAGTGTATAAGTTCCTGTATGATTAACACCTGAGAACTGGACTACATTAGCTAACTCTACCCTGATTCATGTCTACCTGGAACATCAATGAGACAATGTTAATGGTAATCTCAAAGAACAGTTAATTCCAACTTAGGGTCAGATTTTTAGAATATAAAAATTTGAGATTCAATTTGAGATTCACTTTAAGTTTAAAAATCTAAAATAGCCGGGCGTGGTGGCGCATGCCTTTAATCCCAGCACTTGGGAGGCAGAGGCAGCCGGATTTCTGAGTTGGAGGCCAGCCTGGTCTACAAAGTGAGTTCCAGGACAGGCAAGGCTACATAGAGAAACTCTGTCTCAAAAAAACAAACAAAAAAACAAAAACAAAAACAAAAAATCTAAAATAAAAGCAATGCTGGAAAAAATCTTTCTTTGCATTGTTTTAGGGATGAAGGGTCAATGCATTTCACAGAAAGGATTTTCCAGGTGTGTTATCTTCTAATTGCAGATTTCATATTTTAGAAGAAATTCCAGCAGAAAGGATGCAGTTTTATTTGTTTTCTAAGCTGTGAGAGTGACTGAGAGCCCTCTAATTTAGATTAGAAGTATGGATAGGAGAAGCCTGCAACTGAGAATGTGTGTCAGGCTTCCAGTTGAGCTTCCAAACACAGATCTCTAACAACATAGAGTTCTGATGATAACAAATATCCTCATGGTTCTGAATCTAGACTTGGTCACCAGTGCCTGTTAGGAAAAAGAAAAGGCCACAATGCAAATGTATAGTAGTTCTGTGGTTAAAATAAACCAAGTAAACAGTTTAGAGTTCTCATTTCATATACTTGTGAGATTACTTTCCAGGATTACTTAAAACATTAATAATAAAAAAAAAAAGAGCTCCTGCATGTACTTTACATGTAAGTATGAAAACAGATTAAATCCTGACAGTTACATATTAATATCTTATGTTTCAAGCAATCAAAAAATAGGTGTACATAAAAATCAGCTGCCCGTTTTTCAGAAGACACATCTGATATGTCTGTGGGAAAGATCTAGAAAGTACAAAATGAAGCTCAGGAGGAGATATATCTTATTAGATGAATCTTATATGAATAACTCATACCTTTTCTCAATTAGAACAACCACAGCACCTGCAGATGCCAACTGAGACACTGTGACATCTAAGTCCACATGTTCTAATGAACGAAGAAAGAGTCAGTCTGAGGGAAGTTCTCATTGCTATGTGTCTTTAAAGTACTGTGACTTGACACCAGGACCAAGAAAACTTATAGAAGTAGGCATTGAATTTGGAGAGTTTATGTTCTACAGGGTTAGAGTCCATTACCATCATAATGGGGAGCATGGCAGCAGAGAAGTAGGCATGGTTTTGAAGTAGTAGCTAAGAGTTTACCTGTTGAGCGAAGAATATAATGAGGTAGAAAGAGGTAAAGAAAAAGCTAACTGGGCTTAGAGGTAAAGAAAAAGCTAACTGGGCTTAGAGGTAACTGTGATACTCCTCTCCTGCAAAAGCCACACTTCCCTAATCCTTCCAAAATAGTTCACCAATTCGGGACTAATTATTCAAACAGATGAGCTTATAGGGGGCATCTTCATCCAAACCATAAATGTGTCCTGCTTGCTATGGCCCATAATTCACATAAAAGAACAAAATGAACATGATGTGAATGAAAGAAAGACTCAGACTGAAGAGATAGAAGGTTGTGTGAACAACCAGGTACAGTAAAAAATTCTTTGTCACAGAAAACTTTCCATTAGATTTAAAAAGTGGAACATGTAAAAATACATAATTCTCTCTTTCATTATAAATCTGCCTACACTAGGGACTCCCAGGATGGAAGCCATGTAACACACAGTCTCTCAGGGCTGTTACATACTCACTTCAGAAAGAAACTCTGCTCCCCATTCTGGAATAGGAGGTAGCCCTTCAGGCAACAAGCCTCATGAGGGGAAGCTGCCTTTGCCTTCCCTCTCCCAGACTTTCCTATCAACTCTCTTGATTATATGCTTTGAGTGCTATCTGAAAAAAAAAAAAAAAAAGAGCTACAGCAAACTCAAGTTTTACAGCAGAAATTAAAGTAAGTAATGCTACATTCTCAAAAAATAAAACTTTTAAAGAAAATAATTAAGTCTTTGAGAGCTGTTAACCAAGTAAAAGTCCAGATACAGATAGGATACCCTTCACCTCATTTGATTCTGTCAGTTTCTTTGGACAATATGCTAGCTATTCTTTTTTTGTTTTGCTTTGTTTTGTTTTGTTTTAGTTTGTATGTATAGTTTTTTATTCTTATTCTTGATTTTAATTTTTTGAGATAGTTCATAATTGGTATATAAAAATACTAATAATTCTTCAAATAAATTATATACTGTTATATTACACACTGTAACCTTTGCTGACTATGTTCACTCATGGTCACATTTTGGGATACTTTTCGGCATAATCATTTATACATAGATAGAGATATAATTGTATATGCACTCATATACATGTATATATCTCTATGTTACTATGACTATCATCCATTATTTTAATATTAAAGTATTATTTTAGTAGTAAAGGTGGTAAATTATAGTGATGATTATGATGATATTGGTAATGGCAACTATAATGATATTTTAGTTTTGCTGTGCACCCTTAGTAAATTGTTTATATAGAGAAGGAATATCACTAAAGCCATATGAATGATGGCATTGTTAGTATGAGTATCTAACAGTCGACCCTTGAAATTTCAGTCTCACAACTTCTGAAGTCAAACAGGTTACTTCTCAAACCCTGCTTCCAGTAATAACATGGAAAGTAATGGATGGCATAGTTCTTTTTACCTTACCCATTTATTTCATTAAATTCATTTAGTGATCTTTATATAGTCTAACATTTACAATAATTCACAATTTGTAATACTTTGTTCATTTTGTCAAATTGACATGTGTTAACTCAAAATTGTGACTTAAACATACAGGTTTTCTGCTTTACCATAATGGCTATACTCCTCTTTAAATCAGAAAGATAACACATGTCACTTTTGTTTAAGTCTAGACTAAGCATGTACTCTGCATCATAGTCATCATCTAGAGTTCTGCATATTCAAACATGAAAACTTACCCTCTTCTCCACCCAAAAAAGAAAACTTAAAAATGAAATATATTGGTTTAGGTTGAAACTGGATATTTTTACTTGGATGTTTATATGTTTCTGAGATGCATCTGTTGCAAATTAAATGATACACTTGCAAAAATGAAGAAAAAAAATCATTTCCTCTCAAGAAATTAAAGCTTTGGCAAGTAAACTTTCTGACCTATTCTTAAACCACCTTAACCCCATTCATTCTTCTTCCTCTGTGTTATGGAATCCCCAGACACTGCCATGGTCACAAGCCATCCTGAAGTTGGGGAGCTCCAATGCTTCTTGGGGACACTTTCCTGTGTTTTGTGCATGCAACTCATATTATTGAATTTCCAGTTGACATTTCATCATGCGTCCCAACAAACATTACCTTAGCCTGTCACTGATGCCAGTTAGAAGTTACCTCAGAGGTAAATTATTTCATTCTGGCCACATGTGTATGTGGCTTTTGCTCTCATAATTTTTCTCAATTTGCTCCAGTGAGCCACAAGTTCCAGATGGAAATGAACATATTGAACACTTAAAAAGAAATGTTTGTGTTGTTTGCGCAGGAAGTAGGGCTCATTTCATAGCACAGAAAGAAGATTGTTGTCCTTTCTATTAGAAGTTCCAAATGAAATAAAATCTTGGCCTCCCTCTCCCGCCTCAGTAGTTAAGCTGATACAGCAGATTCTTTGGTTTTAATTATTTATGGATGAGACATGAGAAAAGCCTGCCAAAGGTAGCAAAGGAAAACTAATGGCTGGCATTCCACACCTGACCTTGAATCCAGCTCTGATTGAAATTAATTACCCAATGTTTTAAAATCACAGCTTCTTCTATTGGTGGTAATATCCTTTTCAGGTGATAATGAATAGCCCCATTGTCTTACTGTGAACACCGCTTATCACAAATATTTATTTCACAGTATTTGGGTGCATTTGATCTTGACTAAAAATAATCTTAATATGCTTCATTTTTATCTCTAGTTTTTTTTATATTATGTTATGCTGACTTTAGCCTATGACATTCTATTAAGGTCAGTGTATTATATGGAATGGTTTTTATAAAACCAGCTCAATTTAGAACTGACCTCTAAAATATTTAGCTACCGAGAGGTACAAATAGATTGGCTCATGTCTTTACTTGCATTGGTAGTGTGTGCAGAGTGAGGTCATACAGCTCGGGAAATTTATTTTCATTCTGATAATTCTAATTAGTCTTTTCGAGAGAGGGTATTTGGTGGAATGAATATGGTACTAACTCATGAATATATGATTAAGCCTTAGTAGTTTCTATTATTTTCAAAGGACTGTTCCATTTTATTCATTTAGACTTTAACAAAGGTACTGCCATCAGCACTTCAGGTGAAGTTTTCGGGCAATCTCTGGGTCAGTACATGATTGGGATCATATCACTGGCAGCTAGGTCAAAGTTTCACAAGAGAAATTTCACTTGCTGAGAAATGAAAAGCACCACACAGGAATCCTGTGAGAATCCATTTATAATAAACAATAATTAAACAGGGATTATTAGGGTGGCACATTTACAATGTGAGAGTTGAAATGCTGTCAACACCTTATAAAGTCCAGAAAATAATTCAAAGGAAACATTTGCTCTGGACTGAAGAACAAAGTTTTATTCCTGAGAAGAGAAGGGGGTTGTCTATTTTGGTATTCATTATTTAACACAGCATTTTCAGGGTTTAAAGATCATAGTAGTACTATGGAGTCTGAGACTGTTCTTGGTAGAATTTTTCTCATAATCAGTTTGTCCATGTCTATACATTTCATTAAAAATTATAAGTAATTGAATGTTTTATTTTAGGCCAAAAATTGCAAACAAGATGGCAGTCTTAAAAGGCCTTCTTGGGAAGGTCAGATTTGTCCATCTTTATCTTTGCCATCTATTATTTAACTTTTGATTTATTCTCCAAGATATTAGCCTTGCCTATAACCTCCACTGATCACTGTAGCCACAAACAAGAGCAGCTGTAGTTCTTCTGGCACTCAACATTTATTCAAACACTCCCAATTCCTTTCTCAAGAACTTTGTTGAAATGATCTCTTCTTTATTTTAGCTTCTTCAAGTTAGCTTGAATGTAAAACATCCTGAAATGAATTAATGAACAAGAGTGACAAAGACAGCTTTCTGTTCAATATGCAAACATCTATTTCATATTCAAGAAACATTATATTACATATTTTATTATATATATGCACATATATTTATTATTATTATCATTGTGTGTGTGTGCTTTTCAACCCAAAAATTTCTTGCTTCTTTATTTAAATGTTTATTTTTCTCCCTAGATTCATAATGTATGTCCAAAAAATCATCAACTTGTTTGAGATTTCTTTTAAGGTTCAAAAGTCTACTTCCACAGGTCAAACCAACTATGCTGATTACCATTATTCAATCCTTCATTAACAACCAGCTTCCTTTTAGAGACAAACTGTTACTGCCTATCCCAGATGCATAATTAACATGATATTTTGTTCCTTAGCCATTCAAAGAAGACTTAAAGGATGCCTTCCATGATTAAATTCCTCAAACTTGCTTTTTTCTAGGATCATAACAATGGACCATGATGTGCTCCCAAGCAAACCATTGCAGGTTTAACATTCACTATCTACCCTATACAGACATCTCCCTGCTGGGGTTCTGCTCCTCTTGTAATTACCCTACAGGTTTGCACACACACACACACACACACACACACACACACACACACACCCCAAAAGGACAGTGCCTGCTGCCACAGATCCAGCAGAGATCCAGCAGAGACAGCACCATCTCCTGGCACCTGGCGCCTGGCGCCCTGGGACAACAAAGCTGCTTTTCTCCAGACACCTCATCTTACTGAAGACTCCAGAGGCACATGGTGAGATGCTGAGATCCAGAGCAGACAGACTTGGGAACTTCCAGCTATAGATGAACTTTCTTGCCAAAGTCAAATGGCTACCTAATTTGGGGGAAGTTACATGATAGTAAGGAAAATGTGATGTCTATCTAGATTAATCAACTACTGTTTAAAACTGATGATGTTAATACCCTCAATCTGTACTACCCATGGAACAACTAATTAATTCAATAATCCCTTGACTTCCTACTCCCTACCCTTAACCCTCCTTACCACTCTGGCTCAGTTGTGTTATCCCTCCAGTCTGTGTAGTGTTTTATTTTGAAATTTTTCACTACAAACGACACAGTTACTCCAGTGACCCCTCTCTTTTAAAATAAGTAAAAAGGGAAGTTGTGGGACCATGAAAGGCAGCCTGTTTTCTGCTCGAGCTAGGTTTAAATCCCAGAGACCCAGCAGATAACTGCAAGGGACAGAAGGCGTTTGCCTGCCATGCTCCTAGAAACCAGGCTCCTGACAAGAGGCCTCAGCTCTCCATAATTCTGTGGCCATCAGTCATGTAGGGAAATGCCCCAAGCCTGTCCACAGGTAGAGGAAATGACTACAGATCAAGTAGCCTTCAGACAGATCTCCATTTTAATGAGGTACCTAAAGGCTTAATGGGCTTAGCAAATTAAGGTCTCTTCCCAGACATTCCTCCCTGCAAAAGGTATTTAACCTCAGCCACCACCCCTCCCTGCCCTTGAGAAAGGGGGTAAGATTTCAATCATCACAACTTTCCACCATGACAATATATGCCTTAGAACCTTGGGCTGCCGCTTCTTATCAGACCACTGTGGGGAACAATGGAGCAGGTCTTCCTTTAAAGAGCTGCATGTCTTATCTCCCGCAGGAGGTCTCTCTGCATTCTCTGCCATGGTCTTCACCAAGCAAGCCTAGGACACTCTCATCCTCATGAGAACCAGCTGTAGCTCTCCTCCAGTTCTTTTCCCTTTGGCTCCACCAAAGCCCCCTGGCCGCTATTCTGTTCTCAGCTCTTCCTTGACATCAAGCTGCAAGGCGTCTGCAGTGTCTAAGAGCTAGAACCTGCCATCCCTGGCCTCTGTGAGCCCAGAGACCCATGAACCCCACTATGGCGGTTCTGTGGGGACCTCAGGCTGTGCTTCCCCACCTCTAGAGGGGGTCCTGCGACTTCTCACAGCTAGACCCCCAGCGGCAGCAAGGGGTGCCCCCAGTCAAACTTCCTGCTTTCCTCATCTCCCAGGGGCCTGAGCCCTGGGCCGGACATGCACCACCCATTTTAAACCACGTGTGTATGTGTGTGTTGGGGAACATGCATAAACTATGGCGCATGTATAAATATCAGAAGACAGATTTCAGAAATTAGTTCTCTTCTTTTATCATATAAATTCTAGAGGTTGAAGACAAGTTATCAGGCTTGAAGTCAAACAACTTTACACATTATGCAACCTCATACGTAAGACCCATCTGTATAAGACTCAGTCCTCAATAAATAAAAACAAACAAAAAACGAACAAAAAAAAATCTCATGACAGGTGAAGAAAATTTAAATATATCACAATATCAGTTATACTCCTTAGTTATTTGAGGAAAAGCTATTTTTTTCTGTGTATATTCCCTACATACCCATATCAAACTTACCCTATACAGTTAGAGTAAAAACTCACTTCATCAGAGACAAGTGGAGACAATTAGATTTGAGAAGAAAGACCATGTTGCCCAGAAACACCCTTTTTAGTTGATTTGCACTTGAAACCTATGCCATCTTTTCCTCATTAAAATAAGTCTAAGTTAAAGGAACAGGTGAGAACAGGAGTCAAAGTTTCACTTAATTATATTTACCCTGTGCCTCTTAGATGCCAGGAATGTTTGGTATGTGGACATACAAAAGTAGATAAGACAAAAAATCCCTCTTCAAAACTTAGGAAGACCATCTACTTTTTTCCCCCCAAATTTATTAGATATTTTCTTCATTTACATTTTAAGTGTTATCCAGAAAGTTCCCTATACCTTCCCCCATCCCCGCCCTGCTCCCCTAGCCACCCACTCCCACATCTTGGCCCTGGCATTCTCCTGTACTGGGGCATATAAAGTCTGTATGACCAAGGGGCCTCTCTTCCCAATGATGGCCAACTAGGCCATCTTCTTCTATATATGCAGCTAGAGACATGAGCTCAGGGGGTACTAGTTAGTTCATGTTATTCTTCCACCTATAGGGTTGAAGACCCCTTCAACTCCTTGGGTACTTTAGTTCCTTCCTTGGGAGTCCTGTGTTCCATCTAATAGCTGACTGTGAGCATCTACTTCCATGTTTGCCAGGCACTGGTATAGTCTCTCACGAGACAGCTATATCAGGACCCTTTCAGCACTATCTTGCTGGCATATGCAATAGTGTCTATATTTGGTGGCTGATTATGGGGTGGAAACCTGGCAGCCGCAGTCACTGGTTGGTCCATCCTTTTGATTCAGCTTCACACATGATCTCTGTAACTCCTTCAATGTGTGCTTTGTTCTTAATTCTAGGAAGGGGCAACATGTCCACATTTTGATCTTCCTTCTTCTTGAGTTTCATGTGTTTAGTAAATCGTATCTTAGGTAGTCTAGGTTTCTGGGCTAATATTCATATATCAGTGAGTGCATGTTATGTGAGTTCTTTTGTGATTGGGTTACCTCACTCAGGATGATGCCCTCCAGATCCATCCATTTGCCTAGGAATTTCATATATTCATTGTTTTTAATAGCTGAGTAGTACTCCATTGTGTAAATGTACCAAATTTTTTGTATCCATTCCTTTGTTGAGGGACATCTGGGTTCTTTCCAGCTTCTGGCTATTATGAATAAGGCTGCTATGAACATAGTGGAACATGTGTCCTTATTACCAGATGGAACATCTTCTGGATATATGCCCAGTAGAGGTATTGCAGGGTCTTCCGGTAGTACTATGTCCAATTTTCTGAGGAACCTCCAGACTGATTTCCAGAGTGGTTGAACAAGCTTGCATTCCCACCAACAATGGAGGAGTGTTCCCCTTTCTCTACATCCACGCCAGCATCTGTTGTCACCTGAATTTTTTATCTTAGCCATTCTTACTTGTGTGAGGTGGAATCTCAGGGTTGTTTTGATTTGCATTTCCCTGATGGTTAAGGATGTTGAACATTTTTTCATGTGCTTCTCAGCCATTCAGTATTCCTCAGTTGAGAATTCTTTGTTTAACTCTGTGCTCCACTTTTTAATGGGGATATTTGATTTTCTGGTGTCCACCTCTTGAGTTCTTTATATATATTGGATATCAGCCCCCTATCTGACTTAGGATTGGTAAAGATCTTTCCCAATCTGTTGGTGGCCCTTTAGTCTTGTTGACATTATCTTTTGCCTTACAGAAGCTTTGCAACTTTATGAGGTCCCATTTGTCAATTCTTGATTTTACAGCACAAGCCTTTGCTGTTCTATTCAGGAATTTTTCTCCAGTGCTCATATCTTCGAGGCTTTTCCCCACTTTCTCCTCTATAAGTTTCAGTGTCTCTGGTTTTATGTGGAGATCCTTAAACCACTTAGAGTTGACCTTAGTACAAGGAGATAAGAATAGATCAATTTCCAGTCTTCTACATGATAGCTGCCAGTTGTGCCAACACCATTTGTTGAAAATGCTGTCTTTTTTTCACTGGATAGTTTTAGCTCCCTTGTCAAAGATCAGGTGACCATAGGTGTGTGGATTCATTTCTGGGTCTTCGATCCTATTCCATTGATCTACCTGTCTGTTGTTGTACCAGTACCATGCAGTTTTTATTAGGATTGCTCTCTAGTACAGCTTGAGGTCAGGCATGGTGAATCCACCAGAGGTTCTTTTATTATTGAGAAGAGTTTTTGCTAGTCTAGGTTTTTTGTTATTCCAGATGAACTTGCTAATTGTCTTTTCTAGATCCTTGGAGAATTGAGTTGGAATTTTGATGGGGATTGCATTGAATCTGTAGATAGCTTTAGGCCCGATAGCCATTTTTACTATATTGATTCTGCCAATCCGACCATCTACTTCTAAACTTATTTCAAAACCCACAGGATTCCCTCTTTACTATACTAGAATTAAGTGGCCTTAAGTGTGAAAATACTTAAGTACATAAAAGGAAGAATATCCTTTGTGTAGATAATCCACAATGGACTTTGGGGCTCAGTCTCTGAGTAGCCGTTTTTTGAGTTGAAAATTGGGGTGCTTCCTAGGAACAAGAAGAGATAAACATGTGACTCATTTAGAGAGATGTATGGTAAGTTTCTAACTGCATTTCTCAGACAGGATATTTATGATTAATCCTAGTCAGGGAATCTGTTAGCACCCTAAAAACAGGAAAGAAGTTCCTTATCATGTAAATTCAGGGGAATGGAGAGTTAAGCTTCATCTGCAGATTTATAGAGACACAAAATAATTTCCAGCACTTTGGGGAGGTGGATAAGCTCTCAGTGTCAGAAGTCTCCTAATGAAAGACTCAGAACAGAATGCCTGCCAAATGGCAGAGGAAGGATACTCTTAAATACAACAAATATGAATATCATGGATATCTTGTCAGGGTACAGGAAACTGAATGATTTTGGCTGAATGGGTTAGGGAATAAAAAATTCCATGATTTTTCTTTTTATATATAGACCAATAAATATTTCTAGAAGATTAATTAGGAGTCTTTGGCCACAAAAGAATAAAAATAAATACATATTTTTTCTTGATATCTTTTCTAATGTTTAAACTTTTATTTTGTTTTGGATTTTCTCCCAATAGTTTCGAAGTGGATGTCTCTGTATTTCCTATTTGAAAAATGTTTCCGAATTTTCAGTTGGGATCAGAAAAGGAGTCTGATGTTATCTTTTGCAACTCTCTTAAAATAAAAATAGTATGGATTGCTTGTGATAAGAGAACCTTTAACTGAGTAGTGTCATGTGTATCATTTAAAGAGAGTTATTCACAGTAGAGTATAATGATCACATGTGAAAGCAGGAGTACGTCGTGTGAATATCTAAATTCAGTGAGTTACTATATTATTATTATTTTTTTTTACCTGTTGCTCCTTACCTGACAAAAGCCTCTTAAAGAGAAAGAATTGATTCTATTAATCCTACTCACAGTTCAGAGGTACACTGCATCATAGTGGGAAGGACAGGGTGGCAGGCAGGAATTTGAGACAGCTGCTCACATTACATCCAGGATCAAGCAGAGAGAATGAATCCAGGCTAGAGTTTAGTTCACTTTCTCTGTTTCATATAATTCAATATCACACCCAGGGAATGGAGCTGCCCTTAGTGGGTGGGTCTTCCCAGTTCAATTAACATAATCAAGATAAATCCTCACAGGCAGGCCCAGAGGCCCAATCCCAGGTTATACTATATTCTCTCAAGTTGATAGTTAACACTAACCATATCAGTTACAAATTGTGTAACCCTCCTATGTTTCCAGTGTAGACACCGGGGTATATTTAAATTCAATTTTTCCTTCTTCAGCTAAGTAACTGGAAGCTTTCATTCCTTAAGATTCTAGAGAGCTCACTTCTTCAACTTATTGAAACAAAAATACTTACTGGGAACAACTGCTATCAAAAAATTAGTTACAATTCTTATTTTAAAATAAATGCACAGTAAAATTCCACTATGTCAATTTTCAATCCATTAGAAAGCTTAAAATGATTAGCTAGGATTGTTCCTAAGTATATTACATTGCTTCCAAAAGTAAAAACAAAACAGAGAACGATGTAATGTATTAATACATTTTTTTATTAGTAAAATGTTACTGGCATATCCTTTAGCATAATACATTGTATATATTATTGAATTTTTCTTCTTAGAGAAATTTAATTGTATCATTCTTTGTTCTTTCCTGTTTCCAACTGTTTTCTATATTACAAATTTTCTAAATAAAATATTAGGGGCTTTACATTAAATAATGGAAAAGTTATAAAATGTTATATGTCTTTTCCATGGCAATATATTATACCTCACAGATAATAGATATAGTTGCTGCTATGTATAGAGTAAAATAGAAGACAAATGTTATAACCTTGTGAGTAGTCATAATACTTACATGTCAATCTTGGCCCAAGCAAAAAATTCTCTCAAGTGTCAAGTACAATTTCAAAGCCTAAACCATCAAATGTTGCAAACTCTAAAATTATTGTATTTATTGTACAAATTAAATAAACAATATTTATTTGGTTTGTATTTATAATTAATCATCTATCCTTTTGAGCCTGAGGAGAAAATTCCAATTAACTCAGTGGAATCCCTTACTAATAATAACTTAGCTTATTCTTTTACATTTTGGCTTTTAACACTCATCTTTTATGTATTTGTTGTATATCAAATTTATTGCTAAATTGTTCCCCTATAGGATTTTGTTTTGTTTCCTTATTTTAGTATGCAGTATCAAAGAATGTTTATTCTCAAGAGAGCCTACATGTAGGAGTTTACCATACTTTGGCATGGAAGAAAGAGATGTGTACTTCACAGGGTTAATTTAAAGACAGAGTAGGAGTGGGTGACTTTACCTTTCTTTCCCTTGGTTGGATCTTTCTCCAGGATTATAGATGTCTTTGTGATTTGTTAAGGCTCTGAGGGATTTTGGGAACTTTTGTGGATTAACTATACTTGGCTCAAGCTAGGTGGTGGGGCAGCTTTTACAGACCCCAATTGGCCTAGGCTAGGTGGTAGGATGGCTTCTAGTGAAGCCGTTTTTTTGTTTGTTTGTTTGTTTGTTTTTTGTTGTTTTTTTTCCCTGAAATTAACTTTGGACTTTTCCAGTTCTAGGAAACAGAAACTGAGGCCTAGTGTCCCCAGCTGACTGCTTGCAGTCTGTCATGGAGTCAGCCTGGCTCTGGCTAACTCTGCTCTGTCATTCTCCCCTCTGACTTGTAACTGATCTTTGCTTTGTCAGTTCTTTAACCCAAAGTCCTAGTCATTAGCCAACGGGTCAACTGGGAACTAAGAATCAAGAGTTATTACTCGAAATAGAAGCCTTTTTCACTTAGCATGTCAGCCTGTAAGGTGGGATCCCCTATAAGATTTGACTTGGGGAAGCACTAATAGAATATATAAGATATACGTATTGATAAATACTCATAACTCAAAGCACCTGAAAGACGGAAGTAAGAGGACTGAAAGACTGAGAACAGCCCGAGTAGCACAGTGAAATTTTGTCACAAAATGGCCAGAAGGGTTAGCTAAGTCAGCTTAGTAGGGGGTTGGTTAGCATGCATAAGACTCTGTCTTCAATGATCTCCAGGCCACAAAGTATGTAAGTAAATAAATAAGTATAAACAAAAATAAGAGAACTACCTAATATTTTTCTTTTACCAGAAGATAATATAAATCTTAATGATACCTTCTTCGGATTTTAAATAAATCACCAATTATTTTCTTTTCTCTTCTTAGTTGTATAAATCTAGACATATATAGATTAAAGTATTATAGACTTTTGATTGTATTGATATATATGTTAAAATGCCTCTACGTTGGAATATAAAATACAAATTATTATGCTCTTCTGGTGACAATAGGGATGCTATAGTATTTTGGGGTTCAAAGAGTTTCTGAGAATTATTAAGAAGGCCATTTGTCTTTAATATAAAATGTAGTATTTCCTGAAAAGACAATATATTTCTACACATTAATCATTCATCCACCCATCTATCTGTCCACATATGCATTTATTTCTCTATTATTCTACCTTCCTTACGCCATGTTGACCCCCAACTAAATATTATTTCATTCTACTTTATACCTGTAATTTGATGTTATTAATAATTCTGTAAATATCTAATATGCAGGATATCTTATATGATGTAACCTTCCCAGCCTTGATCAGGCTAAGCAGACCTTGAACATTTGCCAGGACAGGTCTTATCAACCTGGACAGAGACATCTGCCTTGGTTGTAGTTGCTAGTTCCCATGGAAACTTAGCTGTTTTGGCTGCCTGAGCTGACCTTACCCTACAAAATATTCTAGTTGAAGCAGGGGATGTGTTTTGCAGATTTTCCCTTTATAAACACAAAGTTTATTATTAAATGTTGAGCCTTGATCAGAACACAGACTTGGCTTCATGCTTTTCTCGCTCCCCTACCTTTTTTAAAAATTTCCAGTCCCCCTTTCAGGTACACCCTGTTCGACCACTGGCTGCTGGACAAGCTACAATATGAGACCCCCAAAAGTGTCTCAACCCAGAGGTTAAGAACTATTGCTATACAAATGCTATATAGCTATCTTAGTTAAGGTTTCCATTGTTGTAAAGTGATGCCATAGACACTCTTATAAAGGACAACATTTAATTGGGGCTGGCTTAAAATTTCAGAGGTTCAGTCCATTATCATCATTGCAGGAACCATGGCAGCATCTACCTAGTCAGGCATGGTGCTGGAGGATTTAGAGTTCTACATCTTGTTCTGAAGGCAAATAAAAGATTGCATTCCAGGAAAGTAGGAGGAAGGTCTCAAAGCCCACCCTCTACAGTGACACACTTCCTCTATCAAGGTCACACCTCCTAATAGTGCTCTTCTCTAGGCCACATATTGTCAAACCACCACAACAACTTTCTAGCTATGTAGTTTTGGGCAATTTATGTATTATTTCTAAGCATCACTATTCTCATTTGTAACATCAAGAAAATATAGCATACTCTGTAAAGAATGAAAAGAGCACATGAGTTTATTTAATTGATTTATGTCAAAAGTGCAAAAAATAGTAAATAACTAGAAAACAGTTCATATATTTAAAGTATTTCAAACATAAAATGGTAATTGTAGCAGATAAGAGGCTGTGGAGACAGGGTAGACCTAATATGCAAAGCCAAGGTATAGAGAAGTCAAGGGCAATTTAAAAAGGCTGTTTGAGGTGACTGAGATATGGGTCATGAGGGAATCTGGATTGCAACTTAATTAGATACTATGTCATCCTAAGGTATTTTGCCTTGAGGCATATGGATGCCTTTTAGAGAAAAAAGCTCCTATGTCTTATATTGTTCATTTGAATTAAGTCTATCATATTTTACATGTGTTACATATAAAATTTTGTGCAAACTGCATATATAGAAAGCTAGCTGTGAATATATAACATAACCAAATCAAACTTATAAATTAAAAACAGAATTATTGAACTATTAAAATTCAGAGATGGGTATGTATGCTACTTTTAAATTAAAACACTTTTTGAAGTGAGCAGTCTAACACAGCATAGACTCTTGACTGGGAATGTCTGTATTGAAAGTGACATAAACCATGCTACAATGGTTTCCCTCTGCTTAAACAAGAGGGACATTTTCATTTGTTTATATGTCATTCTGAGATGACATTTGAGCTTCTGATAGTAAGGTCTTCTATGTTTGTCTTTAATCTCAGCCATAATAGTGAACTTAGTGTCACTAGTTTTTAATGAGACTTTTAACCAGCATACCAATGAACATATTGAAACTTGTGGCAGTGCTATGTCATTTTTATGTAATATGCTAATGTATATGATAATAACTGAAAGTGCACATATTTACTTGTACAGAGAGTTCTGGAAGCCAAATACTAATAATATCCCTAAAAGTATATTTGCAAAGTTCTGTATTAACAGAGAAAACAAAGAAGGCACAAACACATTGAACATGAGTGAAAAATGTAGCTGTATAGATGTATTATCTTTTGGAAGTTTCTCTCTATATGCTTTTATAGAACTTAAAATGATCTAGGCAAAAGGTGATGAAAAATTTGTAGCAGCCATGGAAATGGGAAAGAAAAGATACATTTGAGAGATAAGTTTTGATTGGAAAATGTCATTTCAAAATGTATGTGGGAGGCAAGGGAAATTGAAAATCCATAGACAATTCTCATATTTCTACTGTGGATGCCTGGGTAGTAAGGATTGCCATTGGCAAGTGAAGAGAATGTAAGAGATAGAGTGAGAGGGTGTGGGTAGAAAACAAAGGAACTGGCTTTGGATAGATTCCACCTAAAATACAACAGCTGTTATGGAATAGGCAATCTTGAATATGAGCCAGGAGCTGTGGGGAATATTGAGGCTAAACAATTTAAGATAGGAAACGTATAGACTTAAACGATAGTGAAACCTCGTATAGTTACAGGGTATCACTCTTACCTTTCCGAATCTTACGGTTTCTACTGAAAAGTCCTCTATCACTAAGTAATCGTCTCGTACACCTCTTTGTCTAGATTTACGTCTGAATACCCCAGGTCTTTGTCCCATATGGGGACCTCTTGTACTACGACTGGAGTGTAGTTCTAGGCCTTGCCTGAATTGATATAGGAGCCTCATCAGTTGTTTTGTTGTTGTTGTTTTGTTAGTTTAGTTTTATTTTGTTTTGTTTGTTTGAGTATTGCTGTCTTCAAATTCATGTACACATATGATGCCATATTGAACATTTATTTCAAAATAGATAATTTATCCTTTGTGTTATGTGTTTTCCATGTTTTGTTCTGTTAATGTTTAACATTTGGTGCTATATAGATTTAATATACTTTCTGCCATACGCAAATTGGATAACATAGATTAAATCAGAATAATGAGCATCTAAAGATTAGAATGATAGCTTTGTCATGTTTGAAGTTTTCATGCCTGAGCCCTTCCTTTTATACCAAATGATCAAAGGTCATTATGCTCCTGATTTCCAAACAGTCTCTCTATCTATCTATCTATCTATCTATCTATCTATCTATCTATCTAATCTATCATCTAGCTAGCTAGCTATAATCTATTCATCTATTAAATTATCTGTCATCCACCTGTCTGTCATCTATCTTCTTCCTATTATCTATCTACCTATTATTAGTCAATCTATAATCTATCATTCATCTATCTATTTATCTATCATCTATCTATCTATCTATCTATCTATCTATCTATCTATCTCTCTCTCTCTATCTATCTATCTATCTCTCTATCTATCTATCTTCATTATTCTCAGAAAATCTTAATTTAACAGCAAACTTCAGACTTGTATTCTCTTCTTGGCCCCAAATAAAGATCATGGACTTGAACTTTTTCATTTTCCACACTAAGTCATTCTAAGTAAAGACACAAAAGTAAATCACAGTATTATTAATAATATTTTACTTGCCCTCACCTCTAATTATAAAACATAAGATTGTTTTTAGATCTTCAACCCAAATAATCATGTACTTAAGAACTTCAATAACAATATTCACATGCTATGCTTGTGGGTATTTTCCAGAGCAATAAGGTAATAATATATTTGTATCTATATATTCATTTTATATAGTTATGTTTCCTAGATCTTATGTATTTCAATTTCCTCGAAAATATAAGAAAAATATATTTTACTTTTAGAAATTGGCATACAGTGTGGAGGTTGAGATATGTCCAGATCTATGGTTGGCAAATAGGGATTTGGCAGAACTCATGGTAGAATTCCAGTTTAAGTCAAAAGCTGTAAGAACCAAGAGTACTGATGGTTTGCTTTCCAAGTCATGCCTGTCTAAGGGCAAGAAGGCCAACGCCAGCATCTTGAAGACAGGTAGAGAGAGGGAATTTGCTGTTTTCTGCCTTTTATTCTCTTTGGGTTCTGTGAGGACTGCAGATGTCCTACTCATCCTGATGAACTGACACAATCTTCTCTTAGTCTACTCATACAATATTCACCTTATCTGCAAACATCTGATGGACTCATCCAAAATAGTAAGGAGAGTCATTTGGGTCACTCAAGGTAATACAGACTGAGCCTTCATCAATGTTCCTCCACTCTTCTATGTTTAGTGTCTTGTATTGCAGCTTTTATAACACATCTGCATGATATGTAAAAAAATTATTCACATTATATTATTCTCCATCTTCAAAATCCTATTTCCATCACCCTCTTACCCTTTCTTTTTCTTTTTTTCTTTTTTTCTTTTTTAATGAACTGCAAGTTATAATAGGGATCATGTCTGGTATCTTAACTATATGGTCCCATTCTCCAATTTCTTGTAGTTTAACTTTATCTAAAGGAATGACATACAGCCACATTACCCAAGAAATGTTTTTGGAATGACTCGCTATCTAGGGAATTTTACTGATAGCCTCTGAAATTTATCAGGAGATTGCAGCAGTTAAGAATGAGAGCTAGTACATCAAATATCAGAGGAATTTCTGATTACACATAATTTTTGTAGATCCAGATAGGTTTATTGCCTCAACCTTTTTATTCAACTCTGTCATGCTCTTGAAATTCAATGAATACAATTCTAACCCACCTATGAGCTCTTTGTTTTAACAGTGAGTGTGGTTGCCTGTCCACCATATGTGTACTTTAAAGCAGAACTCATGAAACAATCACCCATGGGCCAAATTTGGCAACAAGCGTTCTTGTGTAAATAAAGATTTATTGGAAAGCAGACACACTTATTTATTTACATATTGTTTAAAGCTGCTTTCACACTAGAAGGGCAGAGTTGAGTAGCTCCAACAAAGACCATATGGTCTGTCAACCTTCAAACATTTACTGGTTGGTCAATTACATTTAAGTTCCATGATTTAGAAACAACCATGTGTTGGGCACTTAATGGTCAACAGTATCTAAGTTAGACCCTGGATGTAGCACAAGGAAGAGAGGAGACTCTTTTTAAACAGCAGAGAGTTTACATCTACCACTGTAACACAGGGAGATGCTTACCCAATTTCTGTCAGGAATCTCTTCTCAGAAAAAATGATGAAGGAAAGTTAGCAAGAAACAAAAGAGGATATGTAATGCAAGAGCCTTTTTATATTTTATATTTTTATTTATTTTTTAAATTAGATATATTTTTTATTTTTTCAAATGTTATCCCCTTTCTTAGTTTCCCCTCTGAAAATTCCCTATCCTCTCCCCTTCCCTCCTGCTCCCCAACCCACCCACTCCTACTTCCTGGCCCAGGCATTCCCCTATACTGGGACATAGAACCTTCAGCAAGAGTCATTTTATATCCACACTTAAAGTTTGGTTTTTTGTTTGTTTTAGTTTTTGTAATTTTTTTTTGGTCTGATTTGAGTCCTCCTTTTTTGGAAGTTTCCATGATGATAATAAATAAGGAAAAGAAAAATAGTTATTCTCTCATTAGGTCAGGTTCTGGGCCTCAGCACAGATCTGCTGCCTAGAACAGGTTAGAATGCATTGGATATGCGCTCATTGATAAATGGATATTAGCCCAGAAACTTAGAATACCCCAGATTCAATTTGCAAAACACAAGAAAATCAAGAAGGAAGACCAGCGCGTGGATACCTCATTCCTCCTGTGAATAGGAAACAAAATACCCATGAAAGGAGTTACAGAGACAAAGTTTAGAGCTAAGACGAAAGGGTGGACCATACAGAGACTACCCCACCAGGGGGGATCCATCCCATAATCAGTCATTAAACTCAGACACTATTGCATAGGACAGCTAGTGCCTACTTAAGGGAACCTGAAATAGCTGTCTCATACAGAAGTGGTTGCTTATAATCATCTATATGGTGGAACACAGGACCCACAATAGAGAAGCTAGAGATAGAACCCTAGGAGCTGAAGGGGTCTGCAACTGTAGAAGAGGAACAACAATATGAACTAACCAGAACCTCCAGAACATGTGTCTCTAGCTCTACATGTAGCAGAAGATGGCTTAGTGGGCCATCATTGGGTAGAGAGGCCCCTTGGTATTGTAATCTTTATATACCCCAATACAGGAGAATGCCGGGACCAAGAAGTGGGAGTGGGTGGGCAGGGGAACAGGGCGGGGGGGGGGAACTTTCGGGATAACATTTGAAATGTAAATTAAGAAAATATCTAATAAAAACTAATTGAAAAAAAAAGGCAATGCCTAAAAGACAAGTCTCATTTAAAACAATCAGTTTATTAGAATAAAATTTCTTTTGTTTTAAAATCTTTCACAGTTTGTTACATGTCTTTATAGGCTCTTTGGCATATCTATAGTGACCTTCTTTTTGTTTAAATGTAGCCAAAACATAATACAAACAAGGTATGAAAATTGCTTATTACTATATGGGTGTATAGATATTAGTGTTCACCAATAGCTTTCTTGCTGCTGACCATAATAGATTATGAGGATAAAATACCTTGTCAATGTGACTCTAGTTACAAACATATTTTCCTTTTATTTATACAAAAGTTGTGACCAAAGAAACTGTTTTAAAAGATCATCTCAGCACTTAACAAAACAAATAATTTTTGTGCTTTTGAAATAACTCAATTTCTTGCAATAAAGACAGAAGAAAACAGTTACCATTATGCTATTTCCAGACTGCTTCCTATGCCTCTCATACCTCAAGATAGATGACATCAAATAAGAGTTAATTTTCCACACCTTGATCTAAATTACTATTATTTGCTTACTTGAGAATATATATTTTTTTGAGACAGGGTATCACACAGCCCAGGATGACTCCCTATTTCTTATGAAGCTGAGAATGACTTTGAATTTCTCACCCTCTCCACCTCTAGCCTTGATCATCTGAAATCTGGGATTATAGGCATGGACTAAATATTCACTAAATGTTAGGCAGTTTGGTGGAATCAAACCTTCCCTGCTTAAGAGAAAACAGACTGCTTACTGAACGATAGTGTCCAACCACATAGATAAAAATGTTCATGCAAATAGAAATATAAGAGAAGATAATCAAAAAATGAAGTCACATTCGAAATAATACATCTAGCATACTATAATTTAGTAATGGGAATTGATGAGAAATCATTTTAAAAATAATTGAGGGTTTTGTCTAATTTTATCTTAATGATTAGTTAATTAGCACAGAGCTTTTTCTTCTCTTGTTGACCTTCAAAGCAGAGATTTTTCACTTTTCTTCATTTTACCTAGCGATACTAGACTGTTGTTAGACTGTTATTTTAGGTCTAGAATTCAAATTTTTAAATGTATAAAAAGTTTAAATTAACGTTAACTCTCTCTCTTCTATAGGGTTTTATGATAAAGGGAAAAAAACATCAAACTTTCAAAAGTCAGGAAGGAAGGAAATGATGGTAACACAGTGAACAGTGCCCAGACCACTGTGAGTCCTGGGTGTTCAACACACATGCTTCTTTCTACCTCTTCTTTGAATTGAGAAACTTCTCTTTTCTCACTCCCTATTGGTAAGCCAGACTTACCAATTCACCATAATATTTCTGACTTCTCTTGGGGACAGAAACAAGCTCTTTATGTTCTATTATACCTTCTACAGTGTGGGCACATGAGAAACTGGAGTTCAGGCTTAATTATTGGTAAGGTACAAAGCTTGGCCAGGTCTCTCTCTCTCTCTCTCTCTCTCTCTCTCTCTCTCTCTCTCTCTCCCTCCCTCCCTCCCTCCCTCCATCCCTCCCTCCCTCCTTCCCTCCCTCCCTTCCTCTCCCACCCAAGATTGCCCTCAGGTCCATGGTGCCCCTAGACCTTTGCATATCTCTTTAAGTACCATCCTTCTCATCTCTCATTTGCAAATACACAGTTCTTTTTTTTTTTTTCTTTTTTCTTTTTTTAAGACAGGGTTTCTCTGTGTAGCCCTGGATGTCCTGGAACTCACTTTGTAGACCAGGCTGGCCTCAAACTCAGAAATCTGCCTGCCTCTGCCTCTGCCTCTGCCTCCTGAGTGCTGAGATTAAAGGTGTGCACCACCACGCCCATCGATACACAGCTCTTCTCTGTGGCACGCTCACCATTCATATATCAATCTTCTATTTCTTCTTGCATTTTAAACTAAAAGGTGATGATTATACTGTTACTAAACATAATTACAATGAACATGGCCCAAATTGCAAAAGATATTGTTAGTCCAACTGAGAAAAGAAACTGAGTTTTCTATGCTTACTTTCAAAAATGAGTTCATGGTTTCTGAGCCAATGTATTTCTATTTTAATTCCCAGCTTTTGTACATAGCTTGTTCTATGCTATTAATATTTTATCTTATTACTCCACTAAACATTTTGACTTTTATATCTGCCTCTACTACTTGATTTCTATTTCCATTTGGTAGAGAAAGCTCAATATTTCTCTGTCACTGTGGTGGTTTGAAATGAAATGGTCCCCATAGGCTTATATATTTGAATATTGTAGACCTAGTTGTTAAAACTGTCTGGAAAGGATTATGAGGTATGGACTTGCTGGAGTAAGTCACTAGGGGTAGGCTTTGAGGTTTCAAAAGCACTTTCTCTCTTCCACTAGCTCTGCCTCCAGGTTATGTCTCTAGATATAAACTCTCAGTTACTTCTCCACTGTCATGCCTGCCTATTTTCCATGTTCTTCTCTATGATAGTCATGGACTCTAACCCCATGAAATTGTAAGCTCCATATAATGTACTTTTATATTGCCTTGGTCATGGTGTCTTAGCATATCAATATAAAAGTAAATAAAACAAGGACCTTCAGCGTTCTGTAAAATACCCAAAGATGTCTACATAGTTTTACACATATTTGTGGTTCTGAATAGGTCCAACGGATCTATTTACTTAATCATCATTCCAGATAATTATGAAAACAAATCAGTATTGAGCATAGATGGAAATAAAAGGAAATATATGTATGTTTAGCATTCCTGTAAGAAAGAGAAGTTCTTCATATGGAAAACAAAGGGATATTTGTTCTATGATGATTGAAGGTCCACTTTAAAACAAGTATAATTTTGCTTTTCACTCTTCTTAAGTCTACTTCGGGCAAACTAGGAGAAGTGGAAAAAGAGGAAACTGTGGTTGGGTTGTATTTTATGACAGAAGGATCTCTTTTCAATTAAAAAGAAGTCACAAGGAAAAAGTCTACTTTGTTATGGGTTTTCCTTTCTTTCTTTCTTTCTTTCTTTCTTTCTTTCTTTCTTTCTTTCTTTCTTTCTTTCTTTCTTTCTTTCTCTCTCTCTCTCTTTCTCTCTTTCTCTTTCTCTCTCTCTCTTTCCCTCTTCCTTCCTTCCTTCCTTCCTTCCTTCCTTCCTTCCTTCCTTTTTTCCTTCCTTTTTCTCTTTCACTCTTTCTTTCATCAGGGCTTTCCACTTTACTGAAACATGTCAAGTAGGTTAGGGAGCCTAAAGATCCACATGTCTTTGTTACATCTTTCTTAGTTTTTTTTTTCTGTTTGTTTGTGTGTTTTTTCTTGTTTTGTTTTTGAGTAGGGATGGAACTTAGATCCTTTGATTGTAATATAGGTGCTTTGTTCACTAACTTATGTCTTCTGCACATTTTTTTTGTCTATAGCTTTCCTGCTTTCAGTTATCTGACTTCTTCACTCTGATCACACATCTTAGCTGTTTTCATGTCTTCTTTTCTGTCTTTATATACTAGTTTTCTTTGCTATCTTATCATTCTTCCAAAGTGTGAACCTTCATAGTTTTTATATAGTTTCTCCAATGCTCAACTATAATATCCCATTTTACAGATAAGGAAAGCTTTTTAAAAATAGGCAGGATTTTTTTTTTTAAGTTCTCACAAGTGGTGTTTAAACTGATTCTGAGATTCAGTGTGTCCTGTGCTGGGTTTGTATCACCACATTGGTTTCAAAACACTTTTTTAATTGGACAAATTATTCTGTTTGGCTTCATGTGTTTCATAAAAATTATGCTAAAAGCAATTTGGTAGGGTTTGGTTTGATGATTTCATTTGGAGAGATGAACGATGGAAGTGGGAGTTATTGTGAAACCATTGGAGGTCCCCCCGCCCCGAACAAACAAATATTTAAATTTGCAACATCTGGGCATCAACTGCCATGACTTCCAACCGTGCCTTCTGACTGTTAGCAGCAATTAATTTTTTACTAGGTATTAAAATACTGTGTAATGGAACTCTTGAATGTCTCTTGTTTGGGACTCAGCTATGAAATATGATCTAAATGAAAGGAGAGGTAGAACCAGAAGCAGAATCCTCTTAAGTTTTTTCCACATTAGTTAAATTCATGATCAGCTTAAATTTGTTTTCTTTTTTCACCATCTTCTCCATTTCAGCTAACTGCTAGCAAACTACTAAGTAGGTTGGGTGGGGGCTACAAGCAGGAGGAAAAGTATTTTATCTTGTCTTTGTGTAAATTTAAGGCTATTTCCTTTTTGCCTTTTCCCAGGAGCAAACTTGTATTTTCATTTTAAATATGAATTCCCAGTGGGCATTAAGCATGCCATTTTTATTTAACTGCATTTTTGTTTTTTCATTTGATGTCTCAGTCACATAACTGATTTGTGACCATAAAAAGAAAATGATGAAATCTGCATTCCTGCCATTGTAAGCTAATATTTTAGAGGCCAATGTAATGAAAAATTTGAGCACTTTTGTAAATCATACCTGTACATACATATTTTCATGCTTATGTTGACAGTACCATGAATATACCATGTAGCACTAAGCATTTGAGTTGAACTCTCCTAATTGGGGTTTAGGGATAATTAGCTAATGTAGAATAATATTTACCTCTATACATTTATAGCCAAGGAATTGATAATACAAACAAAGGCAGGCAGGATAATTCATCACTTTGTGGGTTTTTACAGAAGTAGGTTATACTGCTGTAAATGCTCAGTAATGACCACATATGTATTTTAAAACATAAAAAATGTTAGCTTCAGTTTGGATTCTAAATTCACAGCCATTATAAACATGAGAGCAATTAAAATATAATTTAATCATCTTTTATAATGACATCTACAAATAAAATTCATTTTCTTAATTAAATTGTTTTAAGCAAATTAAATTGTTTTTATTAGTTTTATTTTTTCCCATTTCTCCTTTTTCTATCTCTTAGGTTCTTGGTTATATCTTCTCTGCTTTCAAACAAAGAATTATGAAGTGAGCATATCTTAAGACATTTAAATCATCTATTAGCTGGTTCTTTTCTATGGACTTAGAATTTATTGGTTATTTGCCTCTGTAGACTTCATGTATGGATTTCTATTTCTGTCTTAAGGTAACATAGCTTCACTTATGCCTTTCTCATTAAACAGAGAAATAATTCATTTTAGTTTCTTTTCATAACAGGTATTCATAACTTTTCCTCTGAAATAAGATCTCTATTTTCCCTGCCATAGAGGGTTAAATATTTAAAATTCCCTATCACAAAAAATTGGTAGGTAGGTGGCTGGAGAGTTCTGTGCCTAGAGAGTTAGATGGTGGATTATACACCTTTTAAATGAATATTGATTTTACTATGTTCATTTGCCTAATTTGAAGAATGCATTTGAGCTGTATAAAATACGTTAGGGTTGCTCATCTTCATAATTACTGCATCTTCTGTATCTATGAATGTTTAATTGATTTTCTGATGTTCTTTTTGTCCCATTCCATTTTTATTGATGGCTCTATTCATTTGTGCTCTGTTAAACCTTCTGGAGATTAAAATAGCAAAGGATGACCATTTATCCTTTTCTGAACAGATTATCAATAATGAGTAGCCCTTCTTCCTTGGCAACCACTAGTAAGAACCTTACTGTATTCTATGGAGAGAAGTCAGTTTGACTAGTAAGTGTGTTTTGTTGACTAATGAAGGTATGGCAACCTGGGTAACATGGAACACAATGTCTTTGAGTTTGAGTGTGTTTGAAAGAGAGCATGTAAAAAGTGTTATTATGTCTCTGTGTGACTGAAACCTGCATTTTTATAATTATATTATATTTTGTCTACTAACAAAAGTGAGATGCCACAGAGAAGATAACTTTATAGAATGAACAATACTGTGTCTACATGAATATTACTGAGAGTAGATAGGGAAAATTTGTTAAGAAAAGAACATACCTGTAAAAATAAATTTTAATTCATATATAACCAATGTGTTGATTGATAGTTATCATAAAGTATAAACTCAGGCTTCTACTATAACATGATAAACTCCTTTGATTGTTTATTCTTTCTCTGACACACATAGTACTCCAGCTTTATTTCAGAGGGATAATGGTAGGGTGGGTATGATGATTAATAGCCATATAAATCTCTAAAATATTTTACAATGGCAGTCTATTGGGGGCTGCAAAGCACGGGAATCAAAACTGAGTTTAGTCTAATTTTATATCACATACTGAGTTCTCATTGGTCAAGGACGGTGGACTGCTGCTTCCATTCATTATTCATACAGAGTTGATAATAAATAGTCATGCTTTTTGTTCCCAGATAATGTGCAGAGTAGATGCAGTCATTTATGGGATGAACTTAGGCTCATTAACTTGCCTGAGACCTTACAGAGCTTGACAGTTTTGTTTATGTGGCTTTAATTTGGAACTTGTACAAATAGCTGAAAGAAGCAAACAGAGGCATCTCTCTAGAAAAGAGAGGCTTCTGGGTTCTCCATTGGTGATTCGCCTCTTTCCTAACTCTAGCTTTTGAACTTCATCCATGGCTGCTAAAGAATGAGTGGCGCTGTATACTTTATGCCTCTGCTTTCACTTTTCCCCTAAGAGACTGTGATTCTTAATCTGTGCATTGCAGTCCCTCTGAGGTAGTAGAGTCCTTTTACAGGGGTCGCCAAGGCCATCAGAAAGGGTTACAGCATTAGAAAGGCTGAGAACCACTTTTGTAAGGAGATAATATATAGATAGCTTTTACAGTTATATTTTTAATTTCTCACTATGACATAAGGCAGAGAATCATTGTTCTGAAAAATGTGTGATATCTACTTGTACTTATCTGTGTCAAGCCTAACAAAAAACAACGGAGGAACATTCAAGTTTTATTCTGTTGCTATGCTAAAACACTTTGAACAAAAGCAACTTGGGTGAAGAAATGTTTTATTTCTGCTTGCATTTACAGGTCACAGTATATCATTGAAGGTAGACAAGTCAGGAACTCAAGCAGGAATGAGAAAGCATCTAAGCTGCTTATTAGCTCGGTCATTATCATGTTCAGTTAAATTTCTTATAATAGCCCAGCCCTACTGGTCTAGGAATGTTGCCAACTACAGTGGGTTGGGCTCCCAAATATATCAAGGCAATCTCTCACAGACACAGACATAGGCCAGTCTAAATTAGGCAATTTTTCAATTGAGCTTCTTTCGTCCTAGGTGACTCTAGATTATGTTTAGCGGACAATAAAATCCAGCATAGACAGGAAGAGATCAATTTCTTATTTCTCATAGTCTAGCTAAGATGTTCCTAGACTCTGAGGCACTGCAACTCCAACAGTGATTTCCAAAGACATAGTCACTTCCTATCCTAGAAACTTAAGGATAATTTTCACAATGTTAGATCTGTTCTTGCAGCATCTCTAGGAGCTTCAAGAAATTTGTATTAAGATCCCCATCTTAGGGCCTGGAGGAATGCCTCAGCAGTTAAATGGAACACTTGTTGCTCCTGCAGAGGAACTGGGTTTGTTCCTAGCACCCATATCAGATGGCTCTTAATGACCTGTGATTCTAGTTTCAGAGAAAAACATCTTCTGGACATTATGGGTACTCTGTGTGTGTGTGTGTGTGTGTGTGTGTGTGTGTATGGGGGTGCATATGTATATATACATATATACTTACACATACACAAACACATAAAATAATTACATTTAAAAGAAAGATCTCCAGTTGGTTCTTGTCTTTCTGCCATTGAGACCTATTACCTATTGAGGGAAACTGATTAGCAGAGGGAAGAGTTGCCTGAATGGTTAAGGAAGTACCTTTGTTTCAGGCTTATTCTTTGTGAGTCAGTTCTAACAATCCAGCTCTGAAGTCAGATTCTGTCTATGGAGGAGAAGTACCCAGATGCTCTTGTGTTGTTTGTACATTCTGTTCTTTTTACTCTTTGTGCAAGTTATTTTACTCCCTATCTTATTTATGCATCATTTGAAGATATCCCTGTCCAGTAAATTATTTGTAAGAAATTGAAACTCAGTTTGATTGTATGTCCCGAACCCGCGGGACTCAGTTATTCGTGGGAGCGAGGAGGACCGTTTGTCTGTAAGAAAGGACAGGCGGGAGAGAAAGAAAGGAGACCGTGCGTTACGCTCCAAAACAGTGCCAGAGTAAATGATTCCGTGTTATGGGTCAATATATGTATGTCGTTTTTTCCTCGCCTTTCCCCGTTAACTCCTCCCCCCTGTTTCCGAAGTTCCACTTCCTGTATACCCTCCCACATTTACCGTCCGAACCCTGTAGGACACTAAGTAAAGGCTCAGAAACCACGGACGTATAGAGGGAATGTAGGTTCTGTCTTAACAGTCCTAGGTGTCAGTTCAGGGCACAAAGATCATCCGGTTCCGAGGAGCAGCCTTGTGTGAAAAGAGGAAGGTGACTCAGCTCCCAACAAATGGTTAATTGGCTCTCAGGTGGGAGCTGTTAAAGGCCTGGTTTCTATCAGCCTGGTTTCCCACAATTGTATATTGTCTTTTTTATTTAATTATCTGTGACAAGAATTGCTCAAAGTACAGGAATATGCAATGTTTGTGACTTAGATGTCATTTGGTTTTTACTTGACTTAAAAAGTACCTTTAACGTTGGTCAGATTAGAGGTGAAACTAAAGTACCAAGTGTTTGTCCTTAAGTTTTTGTTTCAATTATTTGTAACAGCTTATTAATGAGAATAGGTCAAATGACAATAAATTAGACTCTATTTGCTTCTGTCCCTGATAAATGACAATTTTAATCCTGTGTCCCTAAACTTATCTCTTATAAAATGAAACCATTCTGCTTTCATTTATCACTGATTTTAGTATATTTAATCTATCACCCAATAAAATCATCTTTTTGTTTGTTTTAGAATGGTAGTTATTTTTTTATTCTTAAATCTTCTTTACAGTCCAGTCTTTATCCCTCTTCTATTTCTTAACAATTAGATTTTTAATAGCTGAGTAGTATTCCATTGTGTAAATGAACCACACTTTCTGATTGGTGTAAGGTGGAATCTCACATTCATTTTGATTTACATTTCTCTGATGAGTACGTGTATTGAACATTTCTTTAAGTTCTTCTTGGCCATTTGAGATTCCTCTGTGGAGAATTCTGTTTAGCTCTGTCGTCCAGTTTTTAACTGAGTTATTTAGTTTTATAGACGCAAACTTTTGAGATCTTTGTATATTTTGGATATTATCAGATGTAGGGATAGTGAAGATATTTCCCCAATCTGTAGGTTGCTGTTTTGTCTGATTGATTCTGTCCTTTGCCTTACAGAACTTTTTCAGTTTTGTGAGGTCCCATTTGTCAATTGCTGATATTAGAGCCTGAGCCTTTGGCGATCTGTTAAGAAAAGTTTCCTCTGTGACAACAGGTATCAGGCAATTTCCTACTTTCTTTTCTATTAGATTCAGTGTATCTGGTTTTATGTGGAAGTCCTTGATCCACTTGGACTTGAGCTTTGTACAAGGTGATAAATGTGGATCAATTTGCATTATTATATATGCAGATCATCAGTTAGTTTCTCACCATTTGTTGATGATGCTTCCTTTTTGCCACTGTATGGTTTTAGTTTCTTTGTCAAAGATCAAGTGTCCATATATGTGTGGGTTTATTTCTGGGTTTTCAGTTCTACTCCTTTGATCAACCTGTCTGTCTCTGTACCACTATCATGCAGGTTTTTTTTTTTTTTTAATCACTATGACTCTGTAGTAAAGCTTGAGGTCAAGAATGGTGACTGCCCCAGAATTCTGCATGCAAATGGATGGAACTAGAAAATATCATCCTGAGTGAGGTAACCCAGACCCAAAGGACATACATGGAATGTACTCACCATAAAGTGGATATTAGCCAAAAAGTTTAGAATACCCATGATACAACTAACTGACCCTAAAGCTTAACAAGAAGGAAGGCCCAAGTGTGAATACTTCAATCCCATTTAGAAGGAGGAACAAAATAATCACAGGAGGCAAAGAGGTGGAGTGATCTGGGTGGGAGAGAGGAGTGGCTGTGAGGTGAGGGAAGGGGTCAGGAACAGGTATGGGGGAGACAGGGGAAAATCCTGGAGGGCCAGGAGAATGAATAGAAATATGCAGCATGTGGGGTGGGGGACATGGAGAACCCTTAGAAAGTCCTAGACACCAGGAATGTGAGAGGATCCCAGGACCCAATGGAGATGAAATGCCCAACAGTGGAGAAATAGAATCTGAAGAGACCACTTCCAGTAGATAGACATGGTCACCAGTTGAGGGATGTTGCCACCCACTCTTCTCAAAAAATTTCACCCAGAATTGTTCTCGTTTTAAGGAAATACAGGGGCAAAAATGGAACAGGCAATCAACAGACCACCCCAACTTGGGATCCATTCCATGCAAGACACCAAACCCTGACACTATCACTGATGCCAAGATGGGCTTGTAGACAGGAGTCTGACATGGCTGTCCTCTGAGGGGCTCTACCAGCACCTGAGTGAGACAGTTGCAGATACTTACCATCAATCTTTGGACTTAGGCCTAGGACACCTATAAAGAATTAGGGGAAGGACTGAAGGAGTTGAAGGGGACTAAAACTCCATAAGAAGAACAACACTTAATTGGACCCCTCAGTGCTCCCAGGAACTAAGCCATCAACCAAAGAGCATGGGCTGTTTCACGACCTCTGATACCTATGTAGCAGATGATTTCCTTGTCTACCCTCAGTGGAAGGGAATGCACTTGGTCATATGGAGGCTAAATACCCCAGAATAGGGGAATGCTAGAAAAGTGAGGTGGGAGTAGGTGGGTAGATGGGGAGCACCCTCTTAGAGGCAAAGGGGAGGAGGGATGTTGGCTCATGGAGGGTAACTAACATTTCTGGACGTGGTGGCTCACGCCTTTAATTTAGGCCAGCCTGGTCTACAAAGTGAGTTCCAGGACAGCCAGGGCTATACAGAGAAACCCTACTCAAACAACAACAACAACAACAACAACAACAACAACAAAATAATAATAATAAATAGATAAATAAATAAATAAAATAATTATTAAAAAAGAAAAATAGGTTTATTATGTTATATTTGGTTTATATAAAAAGTACATATTAATTTGTTTTCTATCTAAGGTCTTATTCTATTTTTGCAATGGCTTATTTATTTTATATCCATATATTACATATTGACTTAGAATGGACTATGTCCTTTTCAATTCATCGTAAGTTGAAAATTTGATTAAGTTGAAATGATTTTTTATTTGTCTTACTAGTTTAGCATCCTGTAAAAGATGGGTTCTTTCCCTAAGTGCTTCTTTGGTAGAAATCTATGAAATCTATGACTAATGCCAGCTGCCCAGTGTCAGAAGCTCTTTCTATTGGTATTCTATGAAAAACCAAATCTCATAACTCAAGACATAGGTCCTACAAACATGCATTCCACTGCTTTCACACCAGTTGTCTTAGTTAGGGTTAGAATATACAAACCATCACACCAGTAAAATGGATTTTATTTCAATATACCACAGGTCAAAAGAATATGTGCTGAGAAATCTAATTTGCATTAACTGAAAACTAATTTTGATTCATCTCATTGTGTTTGGTATCATTTGATAATCACTGATAAGGTAAAATTTCTAGCCTTTTCCAAAGTCTTCCTCAAACGTTTAATTCAAGACCTTTTCTAAGGTAAATTCTAATTCTAAATATGACAGTGAGAAAGGGTAACTATAAATAACCTCCTCATACTCCATGGTTTCTGAAGGGATCAGTGCTTCCTGGGACAAGTGGCTGCCATGGCATAGGCTGTTGGTTTGGGAGTAATCTTTGAGCTGAATAAAAGATCTACAGAAGTTTAGTTTTAACTCAGAGAATTTTCTTTTCTTTTACTTCTAGCTGAAAAGTAAAATGCGTTTATAATTACGGTTCCCGTTGTGATGTTTTGGTCTATGTGTTCATTTGGAGTGGCTAAAGCAAGCCATCTAACATACGCATTACCTCACACATGCATTACCTCATGCGCTTGTTGTTTGTGGTTATCTTAGAATCTACTCTCAGTGATTTTCGAGCATACACTGTGTTGTTATCAACTATGGCAACCACACTATTAAAAAGAAAAGTCTCTTAAAATTCTTCCTCTGAACTAGCTGACATTTCATGTTATTTGTGTGGCACTTCCTTTAGCTACTCGCCCTTCATCCTGTTCATTGTCTCTCTTTATGAGTTCTACTAGTGTAGATTCTGCCTCAAGGGGCAATTCTGTTTCTCAGATCCTAAAAGTGGACAAAATGGGCTGAATCTTAAAATTGAGATTTTTTTTTTTTTCATTTAGGATGATGTTGGAGGAAAGAGATGAACATTTGAGCATCTCTTTGTAAAGGCTTCAGTTAGAGGTTCAGAATCATCATAAATTCCTGTCTATTGGAGGAGAGATGATTTTAGAGATTTGATAAACTTAAGGACTTAGAATAAGTCCTTATACAAATGACATAATTAGACAACTGTTGATAAAATTTCTTATAATGGGATATCTTTTCTTCTTATAAAAATGAAATTTATAATTTCCTAGGTCAGTGGCTGAAAGCATATTGTCCTACTGAGACGTTCTGCACCATCCAGAGAAGGTTATAATCGTCACAGTTGGCTGTGTTGCTTCTGTAACCTAGTAGGTTACAAAGAACACTTGTAAATATCCTACAATGTGCAGTATGGCCTCCATGATAGGATTTAGCCAACCAGTGATCAATAATGCCATCACTGAGAAGCTATATAAATGAGAAAAATAATAAACTCCTATAGTGGGAGAAGAGTCAGAGTTGCCTAAGAGTCTTCATCTGTAATACCACNTTGACCTTAGTACAAGGAGATAAGAATGGATCAATTCCCAGTCTTCTACATGATAGCTGCCAGTTGTGCCAGCACCATTTGTTGAAAAGGCTGTCTTTTTTCCACTGGATAGTTTTAGCTTCCTTGTCAAAGATCAGGTGAGCATAGGTGTGTGGATTCCTTTCTGGGTCTTCGATCCTATTCCATTGATCTACCTGTCAAGACCTTTTCTAAGGTAAATTCTAATTCTAAATATGACAGTGAGAAAGGGTAACTATAAATAACCTCCTCATACTCCATGGTTTCTGAAGGGATCAGTGCTTCCTGGGACAAGTGGCTGCCATGGCATAGGCTGTTGGTTTGGGAGTAATCTTTGAGCTGAATAAAAGATCTACAGAAGTTTAGTTTTAACTCAGAGAATTTTCTTTTCTTTTACTTCTAGCTGAAAAGTAAAATGCGTTTATAATTACGGTTCCCGTTGTGATGTTTTGGTCTATGTGTTCATTTGGAGTGGCTAAAGCAAGCCATCTAACATACGCATTACCTCACACACGCATTACCTCATGCGCTTGTTGTTTGTGGTTATCTTAGAATCTACTCTCAGTGATTTTTGAGCATACACTGTGTTGTTATCAACTATGGCAACCACACTATTAAAAAGAAAAGTCTCTTAAAATTGTTCCTCTGAACTAGCTGACATTTCGTGTTATTTGTGTGGCACTTCCTTTAGCTACTCGCCCTTCATCCTGTTCATTGTCTCTCTTTATGAGTTCTACTAGTGTAGATTCTGCCTCAAGGGGCAATTCTGTTTCTCAGATCCTAAAAGTGGACAAAATGGGCTGAATTTTAAAATTGAGATTTTTTTTTTCATTTAGGATGATGTTGGAGGAAAGAGATGAACATTTGAGCATCTCTTTGTAAAGGCTTCAGTTAGAGGTTCAGAATCATCATAAATTCCTGTCTATTGGAGGAGAGATGATTTTAGAGATTTGATAAACTTAAGGACTTAGAATAACTCCTTATACAAATGACATAATTAGACAACTGTTGATAAAATTTCTTATAATGGGATATCTTTTCTTCTTATAAAAATGAAATTTATAATTTCCTAGGTCAGTGGCTGAAAGCATATTGTCCTACTGAGACGTTCTGCACCATCCAGAGAAGGTTATAATCGTCACAGTTGGCTATGTTGCTTCTGTAACCTAGTAGGTTACAAAGAACACTTGTAAATATCCTACAATGTGCAGTATGGCCTCCATGATAGGATTTAGCCAACCAGTGATCAATAATGCCATCACTGAGAAGCTATATAAATGAGAAAAATAATAAACTCCTATAGTGGGAGAAGAGTCAGAGTTGCCTAAGAGTCTTCATCTGTAATACCACNTGTTGCTTCTGTAACCTAGTAGGTTACAAAGAACACTTGTAAATATCCTACAATGTGCAGTATGGCCTCCATGATAGGATTTAGCCAACCAGTGATCAATAATGCCATCACTGAGAAGCTATATAAATGAGAAAAATAATAAACTCCTATAGTGGGAGAAGAGTCAGAGTTGCCTAAGAGTCTTCATCTGTAATACCACATTGTTGTTACTTTTCTCTTGCTGTGCTAAGACACCATGACCAAGACAACTTATAAAAGAAAGCATTTAATTTGGAGATCACAATTTCAAAGAGTTGAATACATGGCCCTCACAACAGACAGCATGGCCACAGGTAGGCAGAAATGATACTGTTGAAGTATCTGAGATGTTACATCCTTATCCACAAGTAGAAGTTGGAGAGAGTGAACTGTTAAATGACATGAACTTTTGAAACTACAGCCTACATTCAGTGACACACCTCCTCCACAATACCACACCTTCTAGTCCTTCCCAAACAATCCCACCAACTAGGAGTCAAGTATTCAAATATATGAGCCAAGGGGGAGGGGGGGGACAGGTCAATCTTATTCAAACCACCATACACCAGGTACAACAGAATGGTAAATAGAATCTACGGCTTGAGCGCAAATAATTGAATTGTAGGAATTCTGCTTCCATTTAATCTAAGACCTAATTTTATGTAATTTTTTTTAAAAAAATGGCGTTAATATGTGACAGATTATCTAGAATGAATCATTCAAGATGATCTATTCATGTATTAGTCCTTGAATTTATAATATGAAAAATATCTAAGAATATGACCATGAGATTTAATGTAATATTTCTTTAGAATTAAGGTTATTATTTCATAGAAATCCTGATTATTTCTGCATGTTTTCACTAAAATATTTAACTAGAAGTAGGGGAAAAAGAATTTCTAAGATCTCTTGAAGAGAGATGAAAAATTGAGTGATATAAAGATAAAGTGAAAGAATTTTGTCTTATTCTACAAGTGTGTTGGTAGAGGTATGGATAATTTTGAAAGCCATTCTAAAGAAGTAGACAAAGCAATCTTTTGAGTTCTGTGTCTATGAATAATAGCTGTTACTGAAATTGAAAAAGAAACTGCTTTCAAATTGGATAAGGGGGAAATGGAGTAGATAGAAATCTTCTGCTTGGTTCTGAGACTAGGAAATGAGAGAGAGAAAAAAAGCATACAGCAAAGTTATGAAACAGTATCTTAGAGTGGTTTGCATGAACGAGATATGCTTGTGAGTTTAAATGGACTGGATTCTTTGGACAGAAGATAAACAGTCTCCAATCAGAATATGGTAATTTTGGTTGCATATGTGGTTTGGTATTCAGTAAGTCCTTTGTAATTTCTTCTGAAGCACATGTCTAAACTGTATGCAAAGCCCCTTGTCTTAGGGTTTCTATTCCTGCACAAACATCATGACCAAGAAGCAGTTGGGGAGGAAAGGGTTTATTCAGCTTACACTTCCATACTGCCCTTCATCACCAAAGGAAGTCAGGACTGGAACTCAAGCAGGTCAGAAAGCAGGAGCTGATGCAGAAGCCATGGGGGGATGTTCTTTACTGACTTGCTTCCCCTGGCTTGCTCAGCCTGCTCTCTTATAGAACCCAAGACTGCCAGCCCAGAGATGGTCCCACCCACAAGGGGCCTTTCCCCCTTGATCACTAATTGAGAAAATACCCCACAGCTAGATCTCATGGAGGCACTTCCCCAACATAAAGTTCCTTTCTCTGTGATAACCCAGCTGTGTCCAGTTGACACAAAAACTAGCCAGGACACCCCTGAAGCTGAGTTTCTCTCTGAGTCTATGTTCTGTCCAAGGAACACTGAGCAAATGTGGTAGCATTCCCTTTCCTTGACCAGACATGTTCTGTATTTGTCAGTCTCTTTATTCCTGAGATGATTTGTTTGGTAGCCAACCTGATGGGTTTAAGAGATGTCTCTTATCAGTAAAACACACTTGTGTATCAATAGAGCTTTTCTCAGAGAGGATTAAAATAGGACAGTGAGTTTAGGGAGATGAGTCCTGCCCAAAACATTAGTGACATTGGCAAAAAGGTTGAAAGTCTGGATAAAAGAAAGATGTCATCCCATGCCTGTGTTTATTGATTTTGTTACTTGCTGATTGAAACTCCAGCTTCTTCATCTTTCAATGAGAAACCAATAGAGAAAAGTTTCTATGCTCTCACTGATGTGTTGGCTTTGCTAAAATGTTTTGCTTTTTAAAACAGGGACCTGACACTCTGCTTCAGTACCTTATACATAGCCACTCTTGGATTCCCCATCCCTTTGTTATATTAGGCAAATCTGTTAAGTTTCATTGCATTGATTCTACTCTTGTAGAGAATCCTGTCCAATACAATTCCCATACTCACTGGACAGATGCAGGATATTGAGCAGTGGCTCTAGAAGCTTCCTAGTAGGAAGCATTCCAAGAAGAAAAGATGGCTGAACCCACAGTTCCTTAATGAATTTGTGGCCCTCCCACATAACATCTTTCTGGAATTACTATTAGCAACAAGTGAACTTTCCATGTATAAAGTCACTGTGATTTTGGTTACAACAGTTAGCTTGTTTGGCTTACATATATACAGAAATGATTATTTTTCTGTTAAATGGATTGGGATCTTCCTGAACAAAATATATATCACTATAAGCGATTATGATATTGTGGCTCTAAATGTCACAGTTCCCCATGGACTGGCACTGAGGTCTAATTATAAACAGAACAAATCATGTCTATTTCCAGTGAACCACCAATTTTACTTCTAAGAATTTTTCTTAAAAAAATACTCAGGAGTTTTCTAAAACATAGAAACATGTAATGAATTTGCTTCTTCCTCTTAAATAAAAATTTAATATTTTAAAAGTACAGTAAAATGTTATTTAAATAAATATTGATTCCATTAATATGTATTATTAGGAAGTTGTAAAAATCACCTTGAGTCTGAGTAACCTGAATTAAAAAAATCTAAAGTACATGTTTGTCTTAAAAATGCCAAGTTATGCAGTAATATGCACAGCACATTGTCATATTGAAAGCCAATGTGCCAAAATGCTAATGATTTCCATTCTCTATTCATGAAGCCTTTTCTGTTATTTCTAAGCTTCCAAAGATGAGCAAGCTTTACATTTGCAATCCAGAAAACTAATCAAATGGAT